>OX155961.1:34992957-35236954 GCA_944548615.1 Micropterix aruncella
ATTTAACAATAAAGGAATTTGGGAATTTGAATTTCAATAATAAAACGTAAGAGGGAGCCGTGTTTATGATGCCCCCTGCTAGTAAGTGTTCGTAATGGTGACATAATTAAAACAAAGTAAAAAAACTTGACATGCTGATTTTTATGAAAGAAATATATGACTATTGTTAATAAAATTTCTGTGTACCTACGTACAACCTACGTCGCGACATGTCAGTTGGCAGTCCCAGAATAATTCGACGGCGCAAGTGTTAATAAATGCACCGGGATGCTCACTGCTTGAGAGACGGACGCGTCTGCTGTTTGATCAGACCGCCAATCCTTTTTTAAGACAGCTCATGTGCGCGTTGAAAATTCGTCATTTCCACTTTTGTCTGTGCGCCATCTTTTCTAGGACTGCAAATGCTATAAGGATCTCCGTCTGTTAGATCTTAACGCCTACGCTTATGCACACCATGCGGCATCAAACTATGGGGTCGCGCCGCTGATTGTGACTGCATGCTAGTTATGAATAAACGGGTCGACAAGTGCCCCTCAAGAGAGGTCAGCTTATTCATCGTATTTTTCTCATTTTTCCATCCCGAATGTTCCGTCATGTATGTTTATTAAAAAAGAGCATTTCGACATTAATGGTGTCTGTCATGAAAAGCTACGCGATTCCATAAACCAATGGCTGCGTCCAATTCAATGTTTTATTCGCGTTATACAGGATATTTGATTTGAAAGAGACGGCAATAATAGCAGTAAACCATCAGCAGCAGAGTAAGCGGAATAGCATGCACTTACGCAATTTTCATGCTCGAATGCCTTAATATCCAATTAAGACTAAGACTGAGAATAAGACTATTTCCAGATGGTAGTCTTTATGTGTGACTCTGTGTGTGTATTCCTCCACGACAACGCCCAAACGCTTAAATCGATTGAGCTAAAATTTGGCATGCAGGCATCATTTGTTCGTGGTAGGAGCTGAAAAGGTTGTGGTTGAAATCAGTCCACCAGGGGGCGCACTATTCATATTTTAATCTTGAGATATTGGACTTAGGGACTTGAAATTTGATACACAGATTGTGAAATTTTAGTTTTGAATATCTCCACAAGCTACCGTAAAAATATTTAAATTCCGCTATAAATTTGAATTAAATATGAACCCCATCTGTTGGCGTTTGCCCCAACCCGGCTCTTAGCCAATAAACGAAACGCGCTGTCCGATGCGGATGCAATGGAACACAACTGGGTTCGTCCGCCGGCCGGGAGAGGGCGCTCGTCAATTTTATTCATGAAATTAATATTCATGTGAAATCAATCCTTGGCCACACGCCGGGAAGTTGTCGGGGTGACAAAACAGTTTTTTAAAAATATATGTGTATAACTGGATATATTTTTCATTGTCAGACTTTGCTATACTGTCAGCAGCTTGCTATTTGGGATTTTCGAGTAGCTCAACGACGACGTCTTGTCGTCTACTCCACGCGAGCGCAAAAGTAATTGTCGACATATGCAACGAACCAAACATTAAACTATATTTAGCAAGATCCTAAAATAATAATTTTGTGTGATAAAACATAGTAAAGGGAAGTTGGAAACGGTACATTTGTCCAGTGCCGTATACGTATCAACTCCGGGGCAAACGGGGCCCTGCCATTGCAAATGTTTAATAATAATAATAATAAACAAGTAAATATATTAAAAGAATAAAAAACATGACTGCCGTTACAGAAAGTGAACTATTGTATTTATAACAAGGTAGAGAGGTCTAGTAAAGTATTGAACATAACCACAAAATTAGACTGATTTTATTAAATATCTTCTTTATATTTGACACATTGATGTAATGCATCTTTCATTATCTTAATGACATTTGATTAAAACCTCAAATAATTATATAAAATTTAATGCCCTCTATACTCATTTATATGTACTCTTTCGAACTATCGTAACTATGCGTAAAAAGTTACTTAAAGAATTCTTATTAGGCAAAGCTTTTTACTCGATCGATGAGTTTGTTAATTTTAAATAATTTTTCTAATTTTTTGGCCATTTTTTTGACAATTTTAAGTAGCATTTTTTAATTATTCTGACTTTTTCTGATTTTAATTTCTTGATTATTTTTATCGATTATTTTAATTTGTGGTTTCAGTAAATAAATCTTAAAAATGATTTTGGACATCAAAATCATTTAAAAGCAATAATGAAGTAACTATATGTACGTGGTGATAAATTTAAATATTGTAAAAACGGACTAATAGACTGTAATTTAAATGTACCTAAATATTTAGTTTCTACAATCTGTTAAGATTTTTTTGGAAATAAATTGAAATTGAAATTGAATTGAAATATCTTTTTACATTAGTGCCATTTCTGGTCGCTTGATGTAATTTAGTGTTTATTAGTGTAAACAAAATTGATGAGAGCGATTTGATCCCCTTCCCATGTATTGAGCGATTTTTGCCCATAATCAACCACTATCCTGAAGGTCTAAGCTATTCAAAAATATATATTTCATTGAGGTACCCGATTTTCCGTTAGCTTCTGGAATCATTTGTAGTACGTTACTTGTAATTATTTTTATTGTTGTTTATTTATGAAATATTTGTGGTTTATATAGATGTATCCACATATATAAATGTATATTTCCGGAATTAACTTAATCAGACCTTTCATTTGACACTAAACACAATATATTTATGTTAATTTATTGACCTTTGGACATTTAGACAACTATTTACTTGCTATTTTTATAATTAAGATACCCTATTACCCTATGACACTCGGTATGACATAGCAATTCTAAAAATACCACACACTTCCAAATCGGTTCAAGCGTTTAGAAGTTATGGTGGAATAAAAAAACAAAAAACATACGTGGATGAACCCTGAACACATTACAATCCTTTTTGATGGGCAGTCTTGTAAAAAGACATAATTTCAAAATATTTGTTGTAATTTCAATGCGGGAGAACAGCAATAGTTTGCCAAGATTAATGTATCTAAGAATCATCATTAAAATTCAGAAGAATCGGGCATCGTACTGCTTCCTACGCAAATCTGGCAGAAAACAATTAACAGTTCTTTATAGCGCGCACGATTTGCGTTCCCAAATGTTAGCGGCGGCCGCGATATTTTAAAGCTATGCTATAGTTTTATTTTTGAAAATGTATTGTTTATTGTGGCTTTCATCGTGTGATGTTGCCTCAGAAATTTTACACACCCACACCCAAAGTTATGAATGGCTTCGCATTATTATACATTCATGAATAATGTTGGTTTATAATGTTGTTGTTTAATATTCCTATGTGTTTTGGGAGCTCATTGTGAAGTTATTATTCTGGGCTAATGCAAATTAAATATTATTGCAGTTGCACTGAGCACACCCTTAAATTACGGGCCGATTCGTCATCCATATTAGCTCTCTCCGATTTAAAATATAAACTTCGATTGCAAAGAAAATACTCATCACAAAACTCTAAAACGAAATCAATTGTAGTCTGCGTATCCAAAAACTGTTACATTATAGAGAAACTCTCCGGAGGGTTTTTTAAGGGAATTAATATATTCACCAATATTTATCGGTTTATTCCTACAAATATAATGATGTTCATAAATATTTTAAGCTGTTCATTAAAGTGTATGACCGCCATGATATAAATATCAGAAATAGAAAAACTTTTCAAAAATTGTGAAATAGTTCTGATTGTTTTTATGGGGTAATAGAGGTTATTCCCCTTTGGTAATCGGGCGACAAGCAAGCGTTTTGCAATATTTTTAATTCGTGATTACGCGTAAACGAGTTTTCGAGCAAACATTGGGCTCGATTGCGTTTCTTCGTGAATTTTAACGAAAATAAGTCCATGTGAACGAGACAGGGCAATACGCTAGAGCGGAATGTGGAATGAACGGTTGTCACTTTTTCGCATTAAAACTACCCACAAAAGATAAACCATCTGGATCTAATACCGCACGAAATGTGTTCAAATTTATTCGGACGAATATAAGCTCGACAGGTAGTTTTTATCGACGATCATTTGTTTCATATTCAGCTCTAACGAATTGCTCTATCTCGTTCGCCTGAACTAATTTCAGTTCTAGTTCACAAAGAATCGCAATCGGGCCCATTGATGAAAATTTTATGACGGATCAACAGATGAACATTTTACGAAGGAAACTATTTTATTTACTTATTCAGAAATAATAAAACAATTTGCATTTAATACATAATATAAAATATTATACTACATTACTTAATCCCCAGCAAAAAAATAAACTCAATTATTTATTGATGTTAATTGTCAGATGTCATCCAATTTAGCAAAGCTTGTGCTTGGGCGGACATTTTATAAACATATAGTTATATTAATAAATATAAAAGAGTTATAAAAAGAAAATTAGGAATAAATAAGTTAAATTATTTAAAAAAATCAATAAAAGGTAAAATAAGCTCTCTCCCACACACACACACACTCACACAAGCACACGCACGCACTTATACACAAACACACACAAACTCTCTCTCTCTCTTTTCTCCCCCCTCTCTCTTCCCTTCTCAGGCACCTATTGATATATCTCCTTATTTTCATTTTTTCAAATCATTTTTTGACAGTTTCAATCTTGTAATTTGTAATATTATTGCTATAAACATAACAGAATTTCTAATAAAGTCAAAAATGTTTTATTATGTAATATGAGAAAACCAGTCATCGGCCTTGTATTTTGTTAATTCAAACACTCATTATCTCACTCCTTCTCTCCTTCCCTTCCTCTCTCCCCCTCTCAGGCCTCTATTGATATTTCTGTCCATTTTTTTAAATCATTCTTTTGACAATTTCATTCTTTTAATTTGTAATATTATTGCTATACCAATTAAAGAACTTCAAATAAAGTTTAAAATGTTGTATTACGTAATATTGTATGACACAAACTCTCTCTCTCTCTCTCTAGCCCCCACCCCCCTCTCTTCCCCTCTCAGGCACCTATTGATATATATATATATATATATATATATATATATATATATATATATATATATATATATATATATATATATATATATATATATATATATATATATATATATATGTATATATATATATATATATATATATATATATATATATATATATATATATATATATATATATATATATATATATATATATATATATATATATATATATATATATATATATATATATATATATATATATATATATATATATATATATATATATATATATATATATATATATATATATATATATATATATATATATATATATATATATATATATATATATATGTATATATATATATATATATATATATATATATATATATATATATATATATATATATATATATATATATATATATATATATATATATATATATATATATATATATATATATATATATATATATATATATATATATATATATATATATATATATATATATATATATATATATATATATATATATATATATATATATATATATATATATATATATATATATATATATATATATATATATATATATATATATATATCTTAATTTTATTTTTTTCCAATCATTTTTTGACAGTTTAAATATTGTAATTTGTAATATTATTGCTATAAACATTACAGAATTCTGAATAAAGTCAATAATGCCTTATCCACCTTAGATTTTGTTAATTCCATTAGTATGTAACATTGTAGGACCTCCGAATAAAATTAAATAAATAAATATGTGCAGTCGGGATGGAATATTATTGCACTTCAGTTTGGCGTTTAATAAATGTCAAAATGGGATCGCCTCCGCTTTAGGCCGCATTCGCAGACTGAAGCATGAGGAAGTAGACTTTTCGCGGGTTTTAAACACGTTTTCCCGCGCCGGCCGGCGGGCGTCGGCGGCGTCGCGACGCGCAACGAGCGTCCCGGCGCCCTCCGCCCGCCGCAACTTGCACTCTGTAGTCAATTCAGTCGGTCGGTCCAGTCCAGCCAGCCAGCCAGCCAGCCAGCAAGCCAGTGCTCGCCGGTTCGTCGCGCCGCGCGCACGTGCTATCCGCTGTCGCCGCAGCTCCGCGTCCGCGCCGAACGCAGATCCCGCGCGATCTCCGCTCGCATTCGGATGTATTTCAGTTTTTCGGAAGTGGGATATAAATTTGGTTACACTGCTACGGTCAGCTGTTGAGATATCTGGATCGAAAAGGTAAGACTGTGTTTCATATCAATCTACATCCCGAAGCCCAAACCTTCTGGTTGTGAAATATATGTAAAAGAATCATTCATTTCCAATTCTATGTTAAATTTATATCAGACTAAACAGTGGAAGTTTAAAGTTACTTCTTTGATAAAATGCTTAATCGAAAGTTTTTTATTTAATAAAGGTACCTGTAAGCGGTCAAAACTGCCCTAAGTTTAAATAGAATAGAATAGAATAATTTATTGTGCTATAAAAAAATAACTTAATGAATAATTCACTGGTTTTATAAAAGACAATTTATGCACAAATGGCGGACTTATCGCTATAGCGACATCTTACAGTCAACCAATACAATACAAATAGTAATAAGTTTGTGCTTACTACAAAAAGGCAAATTTTCTTTGAATATTGCATTTAATATCGATTGGGCATTTAATATCCATAGCCTTTGAAAGAACATGTAATGATAGAATTTAATTAATTTGGAGTGGTATTACTGATGCTGGTCTAAAATTTGTGGGGTCATCTTTACATAGGTATACAATGTGTTACTGATGTTATAAAAATGTTTTCAATTTATTTTATCATTTGCCCATCTGATTGCATTTGCCTATCCGATTGCAAATTGAAAAACTTTATAAATCAAACTTCCAGAAATTAAATATTAAATTCCTATACATAAACATTTAAATAAAAATTTAAATCGACCTATTTTGAAACCTCAGGAAAAATACTTTCATCAATATATTTATTAAAAATTAAGGCTAAATGATGGGAAAATATGAATTTAACTGATAAAACGTCTATATCCTATATTATCTTTAAATGTAAAGATTTCATTTTCCTAATAAGAGTTTTGAACCATAAATGGGTTAAATGAGGGCACAAAATCATATATTGAACATAAACTATTCATTCTTTAGTTTTTCATGCAATCTTATGTATGAAGCACGTGATGACTAATAGATAGAGATCGACATATAGAAAACTTTATTTTGAATAATATTAAAAACCATCAACCATGTCGGATTTATCATCCCAAATAAAAACAGTTAGAGTCGACCCAAAAAATTGTTAAGTTAGATTGGGTCAGCATTTAAAGAACATTTACTTTAAGGACATATTGTACAAATAATAATAATAAATAATAATAATAATAATAAAACGCTTTATTCGTACGAAAAGACGAGCTTATTGCCTGCAGGCAATATTTTAGAGCTAACCTATACTATTGTATGAACATTATTTGCTAGTAGATACTACATAACTTAACCTATATAAAGAGGCTAAGACAAAAAAAGAAATTAGAAAGAAATATATATTTAACTCTTTGTGGGCCACACTAAAATAATCGAACACCTATAAGGACGTTAAGGTTTAAAAAGGAGGAGAATGGGAAGGGAAAGCGAATTTATGTGGAAGATTTCGAATGATCTCTTAGTCTTTTTTCAGAACTCGTTATGCTTGGCGCGTTTCTAACATTTTTCGGCAAAGCATTCCAAAGACAAATATAGGTAAACATAACCTAAACCTACATTAAGTAGACAATATCCAAAAGATGTTAATCTAATTTTTGATATATGCAGTCTCTAATAAAAATAATGTCATTTCAGAGGTAGGAACGGAACGTAACAATAAAATTATGTAAAACTCATGCTAAATATTATAGGGGGTGAAATCGCTGGAGAAAGAGCTCCAGGTCACAGAAGGATATACTGGCTTAAACACAGCATCTGTTATATCCCTCCTGAGACAAACCGCTTATAGGGCAAACGTTACGCTATCGGTCTCGAACGTTTGTAATGAGTAGCTGTTTGGGTTAAGATATATAGAAACAATAACGTAGACTATAGCAATAAATTAAATACTCCAGAAAAGGGAACGAAATCAGGCAGGAGGCGCGTACGCATCTTGCTACATGTTAGCTCCCAAATTGGGTCATGAACCAAAGACCTTGAAATTGAGTCATATGCTCTACCGACTGAGGTAGCCTGGTACACTTCCTGCTGTGCTAAGTTTCTCCATTCAACTCTTGTGTATCTTCTCCATTTTTTCTCTTCTTCTTGCTCGATCTTCGTTCTATTTTATTACATGACTGCCAACAAAAATGGAGTGTAATATGTTCAGGGTTCATCTATGTACCTATGTTTTCCGTTTCTTTATTTCACCATAACTTCTAAACACTTGAACCGTTTTAGAAAAGTGCGGTATTGCTAGAATTATTATGTCATTCCAAGTGTCATATGGTACCTTAACTCTCCAAATATCAAGTAAGTAGTCTAAATGTTCAAATGTCCATTATTTAATAAATTAACATAAATATATCAAGTTTGGTGTCAAATAAAAGGTCTGATTGAGTACATTCCGGAAATATACGTGTATGTGTAACTATATGGATAAATACATAAACCACAAACATTACATTAAAAAATCGTAATTACAATACATAATTATAAATACACTACTTCACTTTCTGTAACGGCAGTCGTGTATTTTATTCTTTTTAATAAATTTACTTGTTGATAATCTCGTCCATGTTTCTTACTTAATAATTATTTACTGGTTTCTGCTCTATGTACGAGTATATTACAAAATTTCACAATCGGCGGGTTTACTATCATGCGACAATCTCTTATAACCAACCCTACTATAAAGTGTTTATATTTATGTGTTCGTGTAACATGTGTGTATGTGTCTGTCTTGTTATTGCATTCGCTTGACATAATTGCAATACATAATTGCATTTTATCCCAACGGAAAATGGTGACTCAGACGGGAATCTTTCCCCCAACCTTACACTGTAAAATCAGGCGACGTAACCACTATGTCACCAGGTCGTGTGGCCATATTACATGTTATTGAAAGAACGCCACTTAAAGTATAGAGAAGAAATTACTAGAAGGCAGAGAAACTGCACAGACCCCTTAATCTGAAGACTTGCAATACTAAAATAATTATGCCCTCTGCTGTTTGCAAAATAAGAACGGTATCCAAGAAGACCTCTGAATGTTAACAGTATTCAATTCCTAAATATTCGCAATGTAACAGGAGCACGTGGTGGCGTCTTGTGTCTCGTGTAATATAAGCACTTTGCCACATTATTATTCATTAGCATTTTAATTTATTCCCCATGTCTGTCAAATTACGCCGATGTATTCAAATTTCCGACTTCGTAGTAAACGTTTTGTGACGTTGTTGTTTATTTTCCACTTGGATCGCACCAGACTATGTATTGTTAAAAAAATATGATATATGATCGTGAAAATTATCTTTGCACAATGACACGGTGGCCTATATTTCGATTCTCGTGTACCATTGTTATATTTTGAGCTCCTGGTTCTTGATTCCAGAATGTCCTGTCACTACATTGTTTTTATTCGTCTTTCTTCTCTATATCTCATATCTTACGTGTATTATCTCATTTGTATGAACCATTAGATAGAATAAAGACATTATACATTTCTAGCTCCGAAGTTTTACAATAAACTGACAATGGACGTACAAACGACCGACGTACCTTACGCTACGTTTAGAAGAGTGGTGGCAACCTGACTTTTAAATAAATCTAGGGAAGACTGTGAAGAATTATTGAGGAGTCGAGTGTGATCATGTTGTGATATATATATATATATATATATATATATATATATATATACATATATATATATATATATATATATATGTATATATATATATATATATATATATATATATATATATATATATATATATATATATATATATATATATATATATATATATATATATATATATATATATATATATATATATATATATATATATATATATATATATATATATATATATATATATATATATATATATATATATATATAAATATATATATATATATATATATATATATCTATATATATATATATATATATATATATATATATATATATATATATATATATATATATATATATATATATATATATATATATATATATATATATATATATATATATATATATATATATATATATATATATATATATATATATATATATATATATATATATATATATATATATATATATATATATATATATATATATATATATATATATATATATATATATATATATATATATATATATATATATATATATATATATATATATATATATATATATATATATATATTATAACACTATTTTATATACTATCTTATTATATGTATGAATTTATATATAATATTAATATATGTTATATAATATATATTTATATAAGGTATATATCATATTTATGTATATGTGTTTGTATCTAATATATAAAAAAATATATATATTTTATATAACATAATTTACCGATGTTAGAACCTAAACAGAGGTTCATATCTAGTGAGGTGGTAAACCGATATGTCAAAAAAATGATGATGGCTCGAAGAGGTCTAAAGAGAGGATAGTGAAGTCGATGACGGAACGCGAGAAAGAAGCAAAATAGGTGAATATTTGTCCAATGGAGAATGAGCAACCATTTCAATTGAGCCCTAAATTCATACACTTAGATACATGTCGATTAAAGATGAATCACATGAAAACATTCTGCAAAGTCCGATAGAGTAAAGCAACATTGGTTCACATATTGTCCAGTAAAGGATTATTCACATATTGTCCAGTGAAGGATAATTGCGCAATTGGTAAAATGATATTTGCGCAAGGATTCTTCTAGTATTCACAGGTAGCATTTGTAGAGAGTAATAGAAGCTAGCATGAGGCTATATGTTTATCGCAGGTACGGCTAAGAACTTTAACCTTATTCGAGAGATTAATAATTACATCATTATTTATCTATGTTGATTTATTTAAAGCAATTCACAAATAACTTCACAATATATAATTGATAAAATCAAAAAAACATAATGTAACTAAATTTGCTTAAACCACAGCAAGAAATTAAACTTAATTAATAAATGATGTTTGCTGTGCGATGTCACATAACTAAGCCAAGCTTGTGCTTGGGCGGATATTCAATTAACATAGATAAGTGTGTGAAGACGTTAAAAAAACTAAAAGACTAAGCGAAATTTATTTAATTCATAGTCAAAATCTAAATTTTTTTTTCGTAATATAAAGAAAAAAATCGGTTGTAGACGAATTTACCGCGTGCATTTTGTAGCACCCGACGTTTCGGCGATGTTGCAACTGCCGTTGTCCAGGGTAGACTGTAAGTCTTTCAAGCCTTTTATAATCCACTGGATTATACCTAAACTGCAGTCGTCATTGCTAGGGTGACACAGAAACCAATTTTCGGCCGTTTAAAACCACATATCGCGTTCGCTCTCCTATTTACATTAAAGTAACATGGAACGCGGTTTAAGTATTCACAAAATACTTTAACGGCGGCAGACATCGTCTACTGCGTTGACCCACTCCGATCCCGTCGGCGAGGCGGCGCGAGACTATTTCTATCCTGCCGGACGCAAAAACGGCCTGCCATGAATCAGCGGGCCATTACTCCTGGATCCGTTCTGAAAATCCGCCCGATCATTCTGTCTTTTTTCGGAAACTCGGCGACAGAATTAGTCAAAATGATTTATATTTCCGTAATATGAGTTTTTGTTAGGTGTCATCAAACGCGGATCCAGAACTTGGCTCAAGGGAGGGAGGGAGGGGGGGGGGGGTAGACTGTATTTCATGTGACATTAAACAGAGCGGGATTATAATTTTGAAAATGTCACCCCAGACTTCCCTACAAGTTAACTTCTCAAAAATATCTCTATACGATCTGTATTTCTTTAAAATTCAGATTAATATAGTTGGGAGTGTATAATTTATAAAAAAAATATAAACTAAATATCGAGAAAAAACAAATAAAGGGAAACATAAATTTCATCGATAGAATAGAAGACGGCACTCAAGAAGAACGCGAGTCAACTGAATACCTAGATCAGTAACACAGTATACCGACGTCCCAGTAATAAGATAAAAAAATCGGCTGGGTCACTCCAAGACTTTCCCATTAAGTAGCCAAGGACTGATTTCATCTGAATAATAATTTTATATATTTATTTATTTATTTATTTATTTAGGTACATAGGATTAGGTATACAGTTCATTCATAGGTCATGTAATCTTATAATAATTATATAAATTATTTAATAATTAATATAGGGAGGTTTAATATAATTATATATATAATCGATTTTATATTAATTATATATATAATCGATGAGCGCCTTCTTTCGGCCGGCGGATGAAACCGGTTGGGTTTCATTTCGACACCTCAGGTGACGCGGCTCGTTTCTCAGGTGAGGGCCGGGTTGGGCCAAGCGCCAACAGATGGCGTTAATATTTAATTAAAATATATGGCCAAATTTAATTAATATTAGTGTAGTAATTAATATTAATATTCCAACCAAAATTTCACTATGTAGTTTAGGCCCAACAAGGCATCTGTGTACAGAATTTCAAGTCTCTAAGTCCAATATTTTGATATTGAATTATGACTGGTACGACCCCTGGTAGACCAATTTCAACCACAATATTTTCAACCCTTGCTTTCAACTTCAGCTTCAGATGAAGTGACGTGACATTACATGACTTCAGTTTTTTTTAAATACGCAATATATTTACTACATAATTTATAATAACAATAGATATATTCACATGAAATCGAAGACTATCGCGGTTATTTGACATTATAAATAGGATAGAAACGAATTTACCGCGTGAAGTTTGTAGCACCCATCGTTTCGGCGACGTTGCAGCCGCCGTTGTCTATGGTAGACATTCTACGAACGGGTGCTACAAACTTCACGCGGTAAATTTGTTTCTATCATATTTATAGATATATTGACATCCTTCAAAGATATAATATTTCAAACAAATTAAACAACAATTGTCAGTTATTTCTCCGTTTAAGAACGCTCCAACTCTGTCATTTATCAATTATAGTTTTAAAACTATCAATATTATCTAATATTTTGAAAGGTTCTTCAAGTTTATTGAACATTCCGGATGCCATGTACCAAGCCTGCCTTTGTGCGAATGTCTTTCTTCGCCTTGGTATCACAAAGTTTAAACGTTCTCCAGCCCTCGTAGTTTTTATTTGCTGGCTGCGTACTTAGTCATTTGTATATTTATGAACGAGCAGCTGTTTAATAACAAATATTGGAAGCAATCGTACATTGTTTCTACCATTTACAGGCTGTAAAAACCTTTATTTCGAAATATTTGAATGAGTTTAATTGAAGTTAGATGGCATTTTCTATTTAAATCAGGTGAAAAACCAAATTTACAGGAAAAATCTCGAAATGGTTGGACTTTGTATATAAGTAAACATGCTTCAATTCTCCTTCCTCCCCCCCCCCCCTCTTTTCTATAGCCCGCTCAATACTAGATGACATGGTTTTTTTATGTCAAATACGCTTAAAAGAGCAGCGATGCTGTGTTATAATTTTTTGAACGGTGAATTTGGTCTATTTATTTGTAGGTCTGGCCGAGTCAAATATAAAATATTTACTTAAAATAGCGAACCTCTCAAAAGAAGAATCAACGAAACAGACAATGTATTTATTTGTCCAATAGTTTCGCACAAAGAGCAGCAGCGCTTGTTCCTAACTGTGAATTTCTCGCGAAGCGCTAGGCGTTGAAAAGTTTACAATCTTTACACGACATAAGGCAGACACATGAGTGATGCTAGCTACAAGATATTCGAATTTTATGCATGTATATTATAAGTGGAGGTCCTATCTAGCTTTAGCTTTCTGGACATACTATACTATCCGCATTACAAAGTGGCGAGTCAGGTAATTTATCATCGAAATCGTGCCATCTCTTTCGCACTTGCACGGCCTTATGGAGTGATACCTGTAACCGTAGTGTAGGTAGTTTACGCATACAAAAGGAATGTCGATAAAGTAATGAAACGAGGGAAATAAACATTATTTCAGTATTATAAAATCGAAGACTATCGCGGTTTTTTGACATTATAAATAGGATAGAAAACGAATTTACCCCATCATTTCCTATCCTATTTATATTTCAGTATTGTTTCATTACGATAAATATTAAATAAGTTAAACATATAAATATTGATATTGAATTATTAAAATAAAAATATAAAAGTATCAAATTTATAATAGTTGACAATAAAATAATTGTTATACAAAAAAAAAATAAAACTGAACAAAGAAAGTCAGCAAGCTATTCATATTCGTGTTCACTGTCACTATCGTCTTATAGATTAATAACATGAGAATGGGTGTCAATTATATTATGTGCTTTGGCCAGGTCTTCGTTCTGGAGATTTTTGAATCGATTCCGAATTCGATCTAGAGTTCGTTCGCTCGTTCCACAAACTAATGCTGCCAACTTTCTTGGTTGTTGAAAATCAATTTTCCTTATGACATCAGGGTCTTCTTTCAACTTATGAAACCACTTATAAATGTTGAGAATGACATGCCGGCTTTGCTGGTTAACATCACTTCTTAACTTGGTCAAATTAGTTTTGCAATAATTTTCCATCATGATGTAGATTCACAAATAGAGTTCGTATAACGAATGAGTTATGCTCTTTGACATTAAGCCTTTTATAGCAGAATATTTTGTTATCAATAATGCCTAATGACCTACACAGTACGCACAATAATTATAGTAGACGAAAACTAATTTGGCAAAAGCGTCGTTAAAATGTCATAAAATGTCGAAATCGAACTGTTACGGTTACTACAATTAATAGTCCTAATCGGTTAGCTACTTACCACCTATTACGGTATTTACTCACCGCTTTTGGCTAAATCTAGGAATTTTATCTATCTAATTTTAGCAGGTAAAAGTCTTTTCAATTTTCAGATTAATATATAGCCAATGACACTCACAAATAATGTGACTTTCTATTGGTAAAAGAATTTTCAAAATCGGTTCAGTAGATCCAGAGATTACTTCCTACAACGTCACAAACTTTACCTCTTTATAATATTAGTATAGAAGTACAGATTACGATACGGTTCCATACCTATGTCGTATTATCTCTTTAATTATTTATGCAGTAAAAGGGAAAAGTCTTTTGTTTTAAACACTTGAGACGATAAATTTACTTATTTTGATAAGAATTCATAATTAATATAATATAAAAGTTAGACATATGCTGTCGCTGACTTTTTTGTAGGCATTATCAAGCTCTACAACTTTTCTCTAGAACTTAATCATATATCTCTCATCGTAAGGCAGTGTTAGTTAGAAACGTTTTTGTTCGACCGCTTATTCTCCGACTTACTTTGCAAATCCGACTACCACGAAAAGGTCTTTTCATTTTTCGGATTAATATATAACTTATGACACTCACAAATAATGTGGCTTTCTATTGGTAAAAGAATTTTCAAAATCGGTTCAGCAGATCCAGAGATTACTTCCTACAACATCACAAACTTTACCTCTTTATAATATTAGTATAGATAAATATTTTATCGACATGGTACCATTCCTATGTTAACTGTCTCTAATTGCCCCAGTCGCCAGTTTGTACTGCGGATACTATAGAGAAAGTTTCTTTTTAATGAAGGAATGGAACCAGGCTCCATGTGTGTTAAGAAACCCATGAATAAACCAAACCTAAAAACGCCTGCTTTAAACTACTCAATTCCTTTCACGAGGATTCAGCAAGCGAGGAGGATTCAGAAAGCGAGAAATCGGTTTCTTGTACATAAATTACGCAATTATATACATAGAAGCTTGTATTTGTTCAATAAAATCTTAAAGAAGTTTTTTTTTAATACAACAAGCCCATTAAGAAATATACAATAAAATGTGATAACTAGACATTACTAACGATAACATTTATTTATTTATTTTATTTATTTAGGAATTAATTACATAAAACATTGATTTTGCTTACAAAAATAACAGGAACCACATGGTTAAACCTTAACCTTATGCTAATTTAATTTTATCACCCAACTGGGACTTGCCCGTTCTAGGATGGAATCTGGGGTTTTTATATTACAATAAATTATGTAAAAGTTTTAGTAAAAAAACAAATCGCAATTCTATTATAAACATTCCATTAAATAGTTTGTGACAAATGAAATAGTCTTAAAATTAAAATATAGAAAGAAAATAAGTTATAAGAAATAAAATAAAATAAAAAAGTCATAACAAAAATGCATTAAAGTCATTAAGAAATATTTAATATATTGTAAGTAATATAAAATTAAATATAAGAATTGATTGTCAAAACATAGTATAACAAAAAAATTAAAGAATTGTTAGTAATTAGTACCATGTTAAAATATAATCAACATACATTTGTGCACCTAAGTATTATCATTTTATAATTTCTAACATTTAATGTATAGTTAGTGTATGACTCGATAACCATTTCTTTACTTTATTTTTAAATACGCTAAATGTTAAATTCACTTTAATTTACTTATTGATCATATTGTAAAATCTCGGCGTAATGAAAGAGTACCTACTCTTTGTCCAAATGATGTTTTCATCCTAGGTATTATTAAACTTTTTTCTAAAACTTGTCTCGTTGGTCTTCGGTTCTGAAGTATTACGAAATTTAATTCCGGTTACCGGACGAATTTGTATTCCGATTAACCAATAATTCAGCATATTCTTAAATAAATTATTTTTTATAGCGTTATAGTGTATGAAATTTATTCCTGTAAGTGGATGTTTCGAAATAATCTGTAAGTGGTTAATAACACCTTACATTATTAATATTATTAAAATGTTATTAATTGCCTTCTTCATACCTCTATTTATTATGTGAATTGTGCGCAAATTTCGGTTTTAGTAGAACATGGATTATGTTTTTTTTAAATATTGAACGCTTTTAATGGGAAACTATGCAGAAAACATTTTTGTAATATCTCAAAATACAACTGTCATTATGAATAAAGGAATATTTCACTCTATTATTCTGCATGACAGTATAGTATTGCTGAATCGCTGTGTATACCAAAATACATAATTGTATTTTGTATAATAAATATATTAACCATTATTGTGATTTTGTTATTTCTTTATGAATTATTGTGTTTTTATTATTTTTCAGATTATTATTAGTAAAATAGTATTTTATTCTATTTTTACTTTTTTTTGCCTACCTTAGAATAGGTTGCTTCCTAATTAGGTATAAAATAATTTTTACTTTATGGAAAACCGTATTAAATCATCTTCGCTGTGTTACTGTATCACTATACCATCTCAATGGTGTTATTTTACCTACCTATAAATTCTGTATACTTTGCGCAATGCGTATGATTTTTTAGAAGCAGACTGGTTTTTGTGTTTGATTGCGCATTTTTAGTTTCCAACTAAAACGCATCTTATTCATGACGTCATTTCAACAACCTCTTGGAACTCCTAATGCTATATTTTTAGCAAAACTCATCAAAAGCTATTTTGATTTCCTGTCATAACAGAATCTGTAAATTCGGAGAAGAAAAATTATTGCACGTTTTCCTCGTCACACCACTGACAGACGATTCCTCTCTCTTCAAATCGTACTTTTCCGTGTACTTTCGTCGATATCCAATAATTAACTTGCGATTAACTATTACCTTATAATCTTGTTAAGCCGGATTCCATCGGCTTTCAAGTCGCTATGTTTTATATGAATTACACGTATCTACAGGATGATTTTTTAATTACTGACATTATCGAAGTGGGCGAATCAAAACGAGCAAATGAGCAAAACTTAATTTTAAAAAATGGGCAAAACGAGCAAATGAGCAAAACTTAATTTTAAAAAATGGAAACATTTTTTTTTTCAGAAAAAAAATATGGGTTTTTGACAATTTGAAAAATAAAATGTTTTGAATAATAGTAAACCAATAGTTGAGTGCTCTGCGCCATCTAGCGGTATGTAAAATATCGCAAATATTATTCACAAGCTTGTCAAACTGACCAACAAAAAAAAACAAAAAAAAAACTTACATAAATGTATATTTTTTATTTTGTCCAAAAATTTTATATCAAAAGTTGTATTTTTGCTCGTACTGTTTCACCGAATTCAAGGATCTCACTTGTTAAAAAGTTACCCTGTATAAGTCTATCTTGAACTGCGGAAAATAACCTAAATGAAAAGTACCAGAAATTACCTCAGGATTCGAAACACTGTTACTTTCTCTATGGCTCCGGTACAACGGGTTCATATCGTTCCCTTTGTTTGACTAGGTCGAGCGTTACTGAAGGGTCGACCTTGTATCCTCTTCTTTTTAATCTTCGAGTAATCAGCAGTAGAATAATAGCGGCATTGTTTGCTGATGATTTGAAACTCTTTCTCAAAACCGGCAGCCAGCAGACTTACGAAGCTCCCCAGCGCGATATTGATGCTGCTATTTATTTATTTATATATTTATTTATAGTATTACACAAGTTCGTTTGTACAGTTTACCTTATCATGTTGTATATATATATATATATATATATATATATATATATATATATATATATATATATATATATATATATATATATATATATATATATATATATATATATATATATATATATATATATATATATATATATATATATATATATATATATATATATATATATATATATATATATATATATATATATATATATATATATATATATCTATATATATATCTATATATATATATATGAGACGTTAGCAAAAAATTGATTCTCGAGGAGATAGAGTGTGTCTCACAACTTGGTGACAAGGGACAATTTGTCAATTTGTCACAAATCACACACACACACACACACAAACACAATTTTTGATCAATATATATCATACGATAATTCATATTCATATACTCATAACAAGATTATAAGGTATACAAGATTACAAGATCAATATATATCATACGATAATTCATAACATACGATAAATTACAACCAACTCACACCCGCTATTTATCCTCAAAAACACCTTATTACCGCATCACGCCCACCTGCACACATTTTGTCACCGATCTATCGGCCTTTACATTTAAGTTACTTCTAGGTATATACTTTACTACTTTTCCCCCTAAATTTAACGATTTAACGGTTTGTACTTTTCCATTTTTTCTATATAATTCCTCTTCATTTTTTTTGTGTAATTGTCGAACATCAAAAAGTTTTAATTAGGACAATTCGTCAATATGTAATTAAACACTGTATAATGCTGTATTTTTCTGACAATAAAATAAATAAATAAACATTTTAAATTGAATTCATGAATGCATGAATGTAAACTTTTTCAATCGCGGACAAAGCCGCGGGCACAGCTATGTGTGTGTGTGTGTGTGTGTGTGTGACGGGGACGGATAGACGTTTCACTTTTGTTGATAAATTCACACCTCTCTCTTCGTTATAATGATGGATGTCACGAGTAGTTTTCAGATTTGCCACGGGCTGAGAGATGGCAACAAGTTTTATCTATATTATTATTATTACTAACAATAATAATAATAATAATAATAAAACGCTATATTTGATTATAGAATTATATGGCTGAAGCAATATGTTACAAATAGCCTTAACCTAAGGGGAGAACATGTTCTGTGGTAAATGAGATAAAACTATTAATAAACCCATTTAAATCTAGCAGAAAGCAAAATTCAATTAAAAATTAAAATGCAATATACCTATAATGACGCAGAGAACGGGGAGCGGGGGGGGGGGCGGAGAGGGAAATTTATGAGCGTCACTTTAAGTTTTCGTTGAGCCTGCGTTTAAAGCAATACAAATCGGTGCTGTCGTGACATGTGGGGGTAAAGCATTCCAGACACGGGTCCATGTATGGATAACGAGTGCGAGTAGAAATCGCTACTGTGATCAGTATCGAGAGCAGTAGGTTGTCTTCAGATATGAAGGCGCCCATGGGCTGATAGAACAAATATACCTTACGATAAAGATTTCCTTTAAAATAATATAGTACTAGTATACCTAGAAATAAATCAACTAATCAATATTAGAACGAAATAAATGAGAAATATTTTGTGTAGTGCAACTATTGGGTGAGACCATTACTTTTTTGTAGCCTTTGGCGTATAGTTCAAAAACGTCGTGGTAAAATATGGGTTTATTTTCATAATAATATACTGTCCCCAGTGTTGGGTCAATCGATTAAATTTTTCAATCGACTAATCAATCATCATTGATTTAGTCACGACTAATTTCATCGTGACTAATGTTAATCGCGATTGAAATCTACATGACTAAATCAATTAGTTGTTAACCCCTTGAGTATGATACGACCAAATCTGGTTCTGAAACAATTATCCGTTGAATATGATACGACCAGATCTGGTTCCGCGTTTTTTTCACTTCTTTGACGTTCTCATATTTATTCATAATTATCTAATTGTTTTACAAAATGATATTTCAATATTCTATATTCGAAATTTCAATGCAATCATTGTGCAGTTGTTCTTTTTATGATTGGTGTAGTAGTTTCGTAGTTTTTTTTATTTTTTATTTATTTATTTTATTATTTTTAAGGAAACATACAGCTGTTACAATAAATTTGTTACAGTTATAGTACTTTAAGTCAATGTCGCCGAAAATCCTGCAAAAGAGACAGATGCATCCATGAAAATACCCATTTACTCCAAGGGTTAAGCGTCAATCGTCAACCATGACTAACTTGCATACGAGTATATGCCAAGCGACAATCCTTTCTATAATATCTATTGACTGACTGACTGTACTGATACTCACCGGTTTCGCAAAGCGGTCCCTCGCTCGGTTGGCCGGTCAGTAAGGCGGTGTTGACTAGGACGGGCGACCCCGTCACCCCAGGCTGGTATAACGATATCGTTCTTTCAGCCGTGGAGTGAGCGTAGAACACTAATAGATAATAAAACTCTACTGTCCAGCTATGCCAACATGCTCGACAGAGGGCAACACCTTACGACAAGGCACCGGGAAAGGTAAACAGCGGGCATCCTCGCCCCCTGACTACCAGTTTTGGAAGGATATCTCCGTCTGGAATGACCCATCAGGATATTGGAGGACGTCTGGAATGACCGAGAGGATATAGGAATCGGGAGGTTGGAGGTACAGGTTCGAAGTCGCTTGCGCGATCCTCTCCCTAGTGTAGCAGTGATCGGTGTATACCGAATCAATCGCGGACCACGGCATCCTTTGCCCCGCTTTCACCCCGAATCGGGTAGCCGAATAGTCGTTTCAAGAGCAGCTGCCATTAGGTAAACAACCGCTTCTGCTCTATAGGAAACAATGCTGTTTCCAGACTCCCCCGGCTGTCAGTCGAAATGCACACTCGATTGGCTGACACCGCACTGTGCGCAAACCGTCGAGGAGCACCCGAAGGTTGACTCCTATGGGAAATTGTCCCGCAGGCCAGAGTCCTACCCGGGCTCGCACTTCTGCGTGGAGGTCGCCGGATGGGTGTTGACCCGTGAGTTTGGCCGGCCTTAAACGTCAGCCGATCGACCGGCCGACCGACCGGCTGATTGACCGGCCGACCTACCGGCCGACCTACCGGCCGACTGACCGACCGACCGATAGACCGACCGACCGACCCATCGACCGATCTGCCGGCCGACCCACCGACCGACCGACCGACCGACTGACACGCCGACCGACCAACCGACCGGCCGGCCGAGCGACCGACCGATCGACCGACCGACCGACCGACGGACTGAACGTCCGTCCGATCGATCGACGAAAAACTTGCAAAACTTGAAGATGACCGCTGTCGAGAATTTCAATCGCAATTTTTTAATCATGATTATAATTGAAACTAATCAACAGTTAGTTACGATTGACGATTAAAGTAATCAATCGATTAACGTATTCAATCGTTAGTCGTCAATCGTTAGTCGACAAATTTTGCCCAACACTAACTGTTCCCGTTCAAATAAAATTCGCCTTTGAGAACACGTTGTCGGTCCGCGATCCGTCAATATTGTGGTTTCATTCATGTGAGTACACGTGAATATTGTGTTTGCTCGTCGGACAGTGCGATGCGTTTTGTTGCTCGCCGACAGGTATCCGTAGGAAAACAGTTCTTCGGTCTGTTGCGCAATGGGCAAGGTCGTTTAATGTCCTCAGAGTCGCTTAGCGAGATGCCTGAACTACGCAACTTCTCATCTGTACTCTATCAAATGGTCGCGTAACGCAATGAAGACAAACCAAACTGCAGGCCACATGCTTGAAAGATAGAATATTAGTAAAGACCTATTAGGGGTACATTTTGTAACAAAAACCGCATATTTTGTCGTTTTGTTTTCGCGCCTTTGTGCAAGTTATGTTCGCTGCACTTGTTTTTCATGGTTTCCCATAGTTTTTAATGTTTTCTGGTGTTTTTTTTCGCGATTTGGCGTGCATTCCTTCCCTAATTTGACAGCTACAAAATGTTGTCGCGAAATTCGGTACGTTTTATTGTGACAGCCAATGACGCGCCTAACTCTCACGTGATTGGTCGAGGCCGCTATTTTGGCCTTTTTTTCGTCTTTTTTACCAAAAAATAACATTTAATAACCATAATAATGCAATAACCAAATCGTCCTTAGAATGCTTGGTTTCGTGTTGACATTCTGTGTATTCCTCAAATTCCCAAAACAACTCGCATGTTGTTATTACCTACTCTGTTATTATATTTGAAGTAAGTTAGGAGGAAATTGTATTATTTAGAGTCCACATGAATAACCAAATGATGGTAGTTAGAAAAGGTCCCGAAGAAATTTGTCAGGCACCTGTATCATGAAGAATATGGTTACTATCTATTAAAAAAAAATCTTATTTAATGGCTTAGTCAAGAATCCAGTATATGAATTAAGAGATTTGGATAATGCTAAATTCATACGTCAACAGCAACACAATATAAAATAAAGGAAAATTCCTGATTATTTACTTTGCCAAAGGCGTAATTATTATTTTTATCGACCACGGCTATATTGTTAGATTTGACCATTAATTTATATTTTGATATTTTTAGTATACGATTATTTATTTTCATGACTATCACATTATTAACATCATAATTATGGCTACAGACACTAGGCCCGATTGCGTTTCTTTGTGAACTAAAACTGAAATTAGTTCAAGCGAACGAGATAGAACAGCAACGCGTTAGAGCGGAATATGAAACGAACGATTGTCGATAAAAACTACCTGTCGAACTTATACTCGTCCGAATAAATTTTAACACATTTCGTGCGGTCTTAGATTCTGATGCTTTATTTTTGGTGGGTAGTTTTAATGCGAAAAAGTGACAACCGTTCATTTCACATTCCGCTCTAGCGTATTGCCCTGTCTCGTTCACACGAACTAATTTCCGATTATAGTCCATGAAGAAACGCAATCGGGCCCACTGTGGTCGTTATTTGATCAGCGATTTTCATTATTAGATTATTTTCTATTTATCAATGATTTCCAAAACTATTATATATTACTAAAATGTATTTCTAGTTACAACTATCACGATAGTTAATATTCCTTAATTAATTACATTACTTAAGATGTTAGACGCATCGACACATCGAAGCGTGGGAAAGCCTACCTACTGGAGCAGAAATAAATTGTATTGTATTGTATCCTTAGGTGCCCAAATTTTTTTCCCATAATTTTTTTCTGGGCATAGTTTTATTTGGGTCTAGATAGCTCTAGACAGCCTGGCACGGCGGAAGTCGTGTCTATTATTGATGCAAATTATTAAAAGGCGAAATAGAAATCCTATAATACTAGAAGAATCACCTGATATACATTTATGCCTGATATTATGTCAACCAGAGAGCAAGAAGACACGAGTTGTTTGCCCAGAAGAAGAAAAAAACCAAGCAAACACTTTATCCTTAACAGAGCTGCCATGTTATTATTATTTGTTGTGTGGGGCTTTTCTAAGGTCTTTATGAGCCTTGTAACACTGCGACCATTGCTGATCTATTGTGTTCGCCACCTACTATAGTTCTACGCTATGCCTCGTGTCATTTAAGAACCGCAACAGGCTTTTGGCGCCAGATTGTTTTACCTGCTCAGGTTGGAGGTAATGACCACCCAAGTAGATGTATCCTTTACGCATCGGCGGGCCACACTCACACATAAGGTGCAGGGGAGGTTTCCTCTGCCCCTTGGCGGAACCTGCACATTTTTGTATCTCGGAGCTTGAGGTTGTACATGTGTTTGTTGAGGCCACAATGCCCCGTGAGCGCCCTCACCAGTATGCGTAGATTGTTCCTATTTAGCGATAAGGCCTCACGGGCCCTCTTAGGGTCGTAGGCCTTAATTAGCGCTTTGGATTGATTCAACCCTGGCGTGTTATTCCAGTGGTTGACGGATTGTTCTAAACATATTTCTCTGAGCATTAGGTTTGCAATGCTTTTTGGTACGCCACAGCAAGATTCAGGGCCGTATAACGTTCCCTTTGCTCCCGTCTTAGCAAGGTCGTCGGATTTTTCATTTCCCTCGATTCCTGCATGGCCGGGAACCCATCTTAGAACTACCCTGTTCTTTTCGCCCAGGGAATTCAGTAGTGATACGCAGTTTTGCACTAGCTTTGAATTAATAGTATTCGAGGCTAGTGCCATAAGGGCAGCCTTGCTATCCGAGTGGATATATGTAGATACGGTGGTTGGCGTAGTTCTTATGAAGGTTGATACCCGCACATTCAATAATGGCGTATACCTCCACTTGGAATATGGAGGCGTATTTCCCCAAGTTTACACTTCTTTCGAAGTTTGAGCTGCCATGTTACTGAAATAACTACTAGGGTAGACCAGAGATGGACATTTCGGATGGTAAAAAAATACATTAATAATAGCAATATAATAGCTTTTACAATTGTTTTTTATTGTTGTCTAAATATTAAATGTTAAAAAAATGTATAGATATAAATTGCCTACATTTTAAGATAGACGTAATTGTTAATTTCTATTTATTTTTGTTGTGAGCTTCACATATAAAAATTTTTGCTAATTATTTTATTGTTGATATTTTTTTCAGGATGTTTTTATTATTTACTGTATTTCGTTGTAGTTTATACTTGTTTAAGCTAAATTCACTTGTAATTTTGAAGTGTGGACACTGAATTGCACATACATATTTGTCAATGAGCCCGATTGCGTTTCTTCGTGAACTAAAATAGGAACTTAGTTCAACCGAACGAGACAGAGCAATACTTTAGAACGGAATATGAAATGAACTATCATTGATTTTCTCGCACCAAAACTACCCTTCGAACTTATAGACACCCGAATAAATTTGAACACATTTCGTGTGGTGTTAGATTAAGCTGCTTTATCTTCGGTGGGTAGGTTTAATGCGAAAAAAACGTTCGTTTCACATTCCGCTCTGACGTATTCACATGAACTAATTTTCGATTTTAGTTCAAGAGAAACGCAATCGAGCCTATTGTTATCTATTCATATATGCTTTAATTAATGAATAAATAAATCAGATAGGATAGGAATACTAGATCTGTATGGCCGCATGTGAAAGTAGTCGTATGTCAATTTTAATGAAACTTGATTCCAATTATGATTAGTGTACATTATTTAGATCGTGGGTTTTTTGTGAACGTATCTGTCATTTTTTCTTGTCATTTATCCATTGATTGAATTCAACCATTGTTTTGTCGTATCATAACTATGGCTATTCTTCGAATACAATTATCGATCTTTCGAAATTCAGTTTTTTGCTGAAATAAATCTTTCTCGATTTTCTTCAATGGGTAATTAATTTAGTACCATTTTAGTCTCATTTTGTTCATCTTCTCATTCGTAATATTACTAAATTTTAACCAATTAGCTTTTGCTCTATAATCAGAGCAGATAGTTTTTAATGTATTAATTTCAGTTCTGTGGGGTGTGGGGTGTCGCGTTCTTCTGCGGGGTGTGGGGTGTCGCGAAACTTTTTTGTGGGGTGTCGCGTTCTTTAAATTCATCCAAATAATTATTTCTGTGGCCTTTTTATAAGTCTCTTCTATAGATTCGTTGTTGCACTGCAACAACCAAAACAAAAAATACTGCTTGGTCTTTATGCTACAGTATTCCGTGTCTTGTTCAAGCAGGTTGAATCTAGATAGATTCTACCTTGGAAAATTTAACCTTGGAAGATTTCCAACCTTGCAATGTCCTGCAATTTCGAGTATCTGGCTCTTACTTTAGTAATTCCATACGACATTCTATTCAATTTGTACATTTGTTTTAATTAAACTTGTGAAAGCTATTTGAATATTAGACAGATAACTCAATTACAAAGGGTTAGCCTAAAATTGGCGGTTTTGAGTTAAATATGCATCAATATGCAAAAATGTTCACTCTATTAGTAGCAAAGCCATACATTTTCAATTAATTAATGTTTTTACATCAGATCTAAATTCCATATCTTTTTACATCAGATAAACATATATGGAATTTAGATGCATTGAACTGAACTTTTCTTTACTTCAAAACAGCAACAACTAAAAATATGCTTTTGAAACTGATATATCGGTCAACTTGTCAAATCCATAAATGAACACATTTTACGATGCTACGGCATTGACCGTGGGCCAGCTACTAGGCCCAGTGCAGTCGGGCCACTATGACCCATGTGTTAGGGTCGGCCCAACTCGCAGGTCAACACCTATCCGGTAGCCTCCACGCAGAAGTGCGAGCCCGAGTAGGACTCTGGGCCTGCGGGCCAGTTCCTCTTGGAATCGCCCTTCGAACGCTCCTGGACGGTTTGCGCACCGTGCGGCGTCATTCAATCGACTGTGCATTCCGACTGATAACCGGGGGCGTCTGGAAACCGGACCTATAGAGCCTGGGTGGTTGTTAACTTTACGGCAACTGATCTTGAAACGACTAATCGGCTACCCGATACCGGGTGAAGAGCCAGGCAAAGGATGCCTTTGTCCGCGATAGATTCGGGAAACAACGAATCATCGCTACGTAAGGGAGAGGACCTCGCAAACGATCGCCCAACTGACCGTGATGGGAGATAATTTACTAAAGGTGGCAGAAAATCAAGCTGGACCAATACTATAATGGAACCGCATCAGCGTTCCGAATACTGAGAAATCAATAGCAGGGACTATATTTTATAATGAAATCCAGTTACTACGTTTTATTTTTTTTATTCGAAGTTCAAAATTTTGCTTTATAGATATTAATTTTTATTATTTTGTTTAATTTGAATAAAAATAAACAAAAAAAAGATTTATATTGTAAAGTTTATTAGAAAATGCAGGTAACATTACTAAATTACCAGGAACACTTCAGTTCGAATAGACACGGTAGCATAGTGGTTAGATAGCCTGATCTTACACTGTAAGGTTCTGGGTTCGATTCCCGGCTGGGTCACCATTTTCCGTTGGGATAAAATTAGCAGATTTGCATTTGAATCCTGGGAGCGAATGCAATAACAAGACACACATGCTACACCCACACAAACATATAAACACTTCATAATAGGGTTGGTTGTAAGAGATTTTAATATGACAATAAACCATATTATTGTCATATTTTGAAATTCGACATTAAAGCAACCCAAAACATCCTTTAATAATCAAATTGAAAGTGTAGTTTTATTCTTGCCTCAGATAGAGTCAATTCTATTTTCGATGTTTTATGGTAATATGATAAAAATGGAATAACGAATGAGTTGGATGAGTCTTATTCCTTCATTATATCTTAATAACGATTTTGTGGTTGTGACTCTTTTGAACTGAGGTATCAAGTAATAGCCACGTTTATGTGGGCCCGGCACTCGTATCTCTGTGATCGTACTATACCAAGTCGTAAAATAAATTGGAGACGCTGCGATGACGCCATCGTGGGGCGCCAAGCAGAGATCCTGGGCCCGGACGAATATCCAGATTATATTTTAGAGCTAAGACAACAATGAACAATAATATCCAAAAGCTGTTTTTTACAGTCCTTATCAGAGTCCGCGCCACGCTGAGCGACAGGGCCGCATTTATAATAATTACGATCGCGACAGGGTTGGCACTTAAAAGAAACGAAAAATATATAATTTTTTTCGGCTTACTTTGGCTTTCGATACGCATAACATGCATAATGTTTGCTATAATTTAAAATTTCATTTTATGTTTTTAACTGACTTCAAAAAAGGAGGAGATTATCATTTCGGTTGCATTTTTTTAAATGTTTGTTACCTCAGAACTCCGTCATTTATGAAACGATTTGCAAATTTTTTATTTTATTTGAAAGGATATACTTCCAGATTGGTCCCATTTTTATCAAAATCTTCTTCTGATGATGATCCATGAGGAATTGAGGGAACTACTCAAATATTATCATATGAAGTTGAAAATTTACATGTTAGTTCAGTTCCGATGACATTGCATTTTTTTAATGGTAAGCATCACCTGATTCTTCACCCAGGGTTGACTTTCGACGAGGGGACTCCTCAACTGTCAACAGCACAGACACGAAGTTTGGTATATGAATTTAGTTACAACAGCCCGTTTTAGGTTTCACCAAGACAGGACTGCGGCAGGACCCAGGGTTGGCTCTCGACGAGGGGACTCCTCAACCGTCAATAATAGCACATACACGAAATTGTGAATATATTAAATTACAACAGCCCGATTTGGGTTTCACTAATACAGGACTGCGGCTCCCAGGGTTGGCTTCCAACGAAGGAACTCCTCAACGGTCAACAGCAGAGACACGAAATTTGATCATAAGAACAGGAATTTAATAAAACTGGGACCAATCTGGAAGTATATCCTTCAAATAATAGAAGAATTTTCCAAATCGGTTCATAAATGACGGAGTTCTGAGGTAACAAACATTAGAAAAAACGATACAACTGAATTGATAACCTCCTCTTATTTTTTGAAGTCGGTTGAAAATAGATATTTATTTGAAGTAATAATATAAGAGAAGGCGGTCACGGCGGCAGAATATGACTCAAAAAACGCCACCGGCGGTGCTTCTCGCTATATTCTGGGAATTTATTATTGGCCACAACTATTCTATGAAATGGAATGCTGAAACAGGCATAAAAGAATGAACTGGAAGTATATAGTATAAAATCTTTTTTGGTAAAAGTGTCATTGAAACGCAATAAAATAAACAGCAGTTGCCAAAAAGTTGTAATCGTCTATTTTACTATAGAGATATATTCGACCTGCGTGAAACACTTTAACAAACGCTTTACAGACACAACCTGGCCGTTTCACAAGGTTCGATCATAACATTTTAAACCACAAACCTTGAGAGATTCAAACCCATCCTACTTACTAATAAATAGTTCTATAGGTAACAATAAAATAAATATTGCAGTAGGAAACAATAATTTTAAAACGTTTATTTCAGGGAAATTGATTAGAATACGTACTAATTACTAATGAATCAGTGGTGGAATTAACAAAAGCTCTTAACCGAAGAAGCTTTATACTTTCTGCACTTCTTTGCGAGCTGAAGAATGCATTTCAAGCGCTGTTCATTTCCATAAATTCCCCATGTCTTAATGCCTTAAATGTGAGGCGTCCAATAATGGATGCCTATGGCAAAATGTATACAAAATGTATATAAATTTATATAAATGTAAATGTAAATGTAAATGTGCGCCGCTCTATAGTAATCCGCTCTATAGTAATGCTATAGCTCTATAGTAAATCCCACTCTATGTAAATGTAAATGTAAATATAAATTTATATACATTTTGCCGTAGGCAAACCCGAGCTAATCGCCATTCATTTGAGGGGTTAACCACCTTAGCATTCCGATTTTTAGAAACCTCACACACCACGCCCATCATTATATATGTTATATGGTTATACATCATTATACAATCATATATTTATGATTTCCACACGCTATTCTTCTGCACAGTTTGTTTCAATTGTTATATTGCCGAGACGATATAGATATGTGAAATTCTTGACAGATTCGAAGTCACAGGGACGGACAGTAAAGGGTGGAGCTGGGTGCACCCTTTCAACGTGAGCACCCATGTATTTGCTTTCTATTGATATATATTTCTGCTCTGTACAATGCTAAAAGGCTTTCTTGAGGTTTTATGGAGAGATATAAATAGATTTAAAAACGATTTTACCGCGTGAAGGTTTTACCGCGCGAAGGTTTGGCGATAATGCAACCGCCGCTGCCCATAGTAGACTAAAGTTCTATCGATCGTCATCTTCGGATAGGCGGGAAACTGCTGCTATTACTTCGCAGTATATAACGGTGGCGGGTTGGCGGGTTCGGCGCACTTAAATTTTCACTGTATCTTGTGTTGTGTGTAGGAAGCTAATGGGTCCTGTTTCGTTTTGGCTACTGAGACCCATGTGTTCAGGGTCGGTCAAACTCACGGGTCAACCCCCACCCGGCGGCCTCCACGTAGAAGTGCGAGCCAGGGTAGGACTCTGACCTGCGGGCCAGTTTCCCTTAGGAGTCAACCTTCGTGCGCTCCTGGACGGTTTGTGCACCGTGCGGCGTCAGCCAATCGATTGTGCATTCCAACCGACAGCCGGGGGAGTCTGGAAACAGCACTGTCTCCTATAGAGCGGGGGTAGTTGTTCACCTTACGGCAACTGCTCTTGAAACGAACGATCCGCTACCCGATACCAGGTGAAGAGCCGGGCACAGGATGCCGTGGTTCGTGATAGATTAGGTAGACACTGTATCACCGCTACGTAAAGGAGAGGACCGCGCAAGCGACCTCGAACCTGTTACCAGTCAGGAGATCGGAGTAATCTGGTTGCAACTGGTAATAAGGGGCCAAGTGCTACAAACAACTACATCAAACACACTGGAAAGAGATAGACACCTGCAGACAAACCAAAGAAATAGTAATGGAATACAACCACAAACTTACCAAAACACTTCTAAGGACAAAAAGGCCCCAACTACGCAAACTAGTGGGACTGATAACAGGACACAACACACTAAACAAACACCTCTTCAAAATGGGCGTAACGAATTGCCCTATGTGCAGAGCATGCATGGAGGCGGAAGAAACCACAAAACACATTCTGCTAGATTGTAAACAGGTAGAAGTATACAGGACAAAACACCTTGGGACCCCAGGCACCCTGCGCGAGGCGGCAGGAAACCTGAAAGCCCTGCTGGCTTTCGTCGAGGAGCTGGGGTGGATGGAATAGCGCTACCCCCGTTACACGCAAAATAGGCACACTGGATGTCGACTTGCGGAGGAACGCCCAGTATAACTAACTAACGAAAGGGGCCAAGTGTTGGGCCCCTGGATATCTCGCGGTAAGGCGTTGGTTTCTTACGGGCGTGTGGTATAACTAGACGGTGGACTGTTTCCGTCTCAAGTCTTCTGCGCTCACCTCATGCGAGACAGAACGATCTAATATCGTTAAAACTTCATGACGTGACGGGTTCGCCCGTCGTAGCTGATAGCTCTAGTTTCCAATTCCCTCTCCTATATATGTTTATATTTAAATAATAAAAAAGGTTTAATTGAAAATATGTAATCAGTTATATCCTTGAAATTTCATAATTGTGTATATAATGAAACGTCTGTATGTTTCCTGAATAATAACGAAATAATATAAAAATAAATAAAATAAGTGTAGGTATCGAGAACAGTGGGCGTAGATAATGATATGAGCCATTTCAGATTCGCAAAATGTGATTATACCATTGGTCGAATTTAACATCACAATATTAATCACTTAACATAAAAATAATAATATAATTTAATTAACATAATGAAACCACATAGTTCAAGGTTCTTCTTATTTCAATGGCTTCACGGATCATGCGAAGAAAGTAAAATTGTTCATCGGATAGTATAACGGGATTTTGAAACTGCACCCAGTGGTCAGTGCCGCAACAGTATACTGTACGTGTCGAGTCGTGCTTTGTATTTTTTTTTTTAATATGTTTACTTGTCTGGAATTGTCTATTGAATTTCAATATGTGACAACCCTGTGAGTCCGGCGCCCCTGGAGCCCATAGAGACAACCTTTTTTCTACAATGCATAAGCAAAGTGATCTGTCAAACTCAAAAAGCGGCGGGAACGGATTACAGGCGGTCCGACATTTTTTTATTCCATGGATAATTAGTAAAATCCCATTCCTATTTGTTTCTTCATATGTCGACATGTTGCCATTGTGTATCATGCGTATTTTTAGAAATATACGCACTCGACGCTGCTCTTGACGTAGCGCGGCTGTTGAATTATGAGATCTGTTAAATTTTCAATCAAAATTAAACGATGCGACCCGTGAACGTGTGGCAATGTCAGTGTTTTTTTCTGTTACAAATTAATTCGAAAATAGCCAAGAAATAGTCGATGCAGTGCGATTAAACGCACGATTAAACAGGGTATTTTCAAATTATATGTATATGTAATCGCACTAAAATGGAGTCTAATATTCATCTAACGTTTGGTATTTCGTTTCACGGGTCCTAAGCCAGACATACTAGAATAGACCGCGGGAGTACGAAGGTGGACTATGAGTGAACGCGACAGCGGAATAGAAAGAGATAGCTGCATATGGACCCCCTCTATCCTTGTCTCTCGCGCATGCGCGTTTAACATTCTTTTATTGCGTATAATAATTTGGAATTCTTCAATTCTGAATTGTTTTACATAGCATTTTACAAATAATACACAGCTAAAACAGAAACTTAAAAATACCACGAACGCTTAAACTCACATTAGAGATATGATGGCGTTGAAGCATTGCACTCAGTATATATGTATTTATGTGTGTCCCACGCATGCGCGAGTAAACAAGGATAGAGGGGCTGCCCAAATGCAGCTTTCTCTTTCTATTCCTTTATCGATGTCTCAAGCCGGTCGCGTTGTCTATACTAGTGTGGCAATGGTCCTAAGTGGAACTTCCTTATACATCCTTATAATCAGGTTCTAAAATTGACGTTTAGGCACGATTTCGTAATCAGTTTCTATACTGTCATGGTTGAGCTGACTTAAACGAAGTAAAGGTATATAATCCGAAGGTTTGTTTAGGGATGTATTTCTTTATTCTATGATAATCAGTTGATATTAATAGGTTACTTAAATAAATGAAGACTAAAATTATTTCCTACTTATTTCGTTTCATCTAAGCAACTAAAACTGGCATGTCGGGGTTTAAAAGTTCGCTGGCATGCAATGATCACACGGGTGGCACGGCAAATCAGTCAAACATCATTTAGTAATTTGTGTCCACAAACTATTCTTCTGCATTTTAGACATATTTTAGCTGCAATTTACACTAAAATAACGAAATGCACAAGAAAATTCCGAACGAACATGTTAAATTTAGCACCGGTTAGGAACGAACAAAGAAAGTTAAAAAATCAAGACAAAAATATTTCGTTTCTTAAATGTTACGAAACGAAATATTAAACGAATAGGAATGGTTATTAATTTCTTATATTTTTGAAACTACTAAGAAACACACAAATATTTTCAGAACGAGCATGTTAAATTTAGCACCGGTAAAGAACGCCCAAAGAAAATGTAGGATTCAAGACCCGTTCTTAAATTGTAAGAAACGGAATATTACAAGTAAATATAATAAAAGGAATAAAATACGCCACTGCCTTTTCAAAAAGTGAGCTACCGTATTTATAATTATTTGTATTACGTATTTATTCGAAATATTTGTGGTTTATGTATTTATCCATATAGATACATATAAATTGAAATGGAATGTACTCAATCAGACCTTTCATTTGACACTAATCACTTTATATTTATGTTAATTTATTGAGATTCGGATATTTGAACATTAAGACAATTATTTACTTGATATTTGGGCAGTTAAAGTATTAGGGATGACATAACGATTCTAACAATACCACATACTTCTAAGTCGGTTCGAGCGTTTAAAAGTTACGGTGAAATATAAAAAAACGGAAAACATACATAGATGAACCCTGAACACATTACACTCCTTTCTTGTTGGGCAGTCGTATTAAAAAAATAGGAATGGTCTTATATTTTTGAAAAAACTAGGACTAGGCTTGTGAGAAACGGAACACGGGCTACTGTGTCGTATTTAGGGCCCTATAATTTCTACAACATACTTCATCCATACATACTTGAAATAAATTTTAATATAGATAGCAATATTTTACAATGAAGCTCATTACCGTAAGATATTTTACCTGCCCCCATTAGAGTAAGTATCTACTCCGCCATTAGACGCCAACTCTGGCTACCCTCTTTAGTGGCATTTTAAATTAAGTGATTTTATCTCCTATTCTTCGGCAGGGTCCAGTAATGGATGTCATTAAAGGTCCTTAATGGGGTCATTTGGTGTAATACCAATGTATAGTATACCTGGTTTGCGGTGGCGATGGCGTCTACCGCTCAATCGTTATACCTGACAAAGATTGTTCCTTCACAACCTTTTTGTTTAGAAAGACTAATGTAATTATTATTATTATTTATTCTGGAAAGACAGCTTTGCTGATACGTCCACATCAGACTTATAAAGCTGGTCATAAACATATTAACAAGTTTTTAGATACAAATCGAGTTGTTTTTAAATTGATCGACAGAGCTTGCACTAATAAGTTCAAATGGTAGTTTATTCCACATGTCCACCACTCTATTTTGGAGAATGTTAAAAGGGTTAGATTAAAATTTTGCACTGTTTAGTTTTTTGCTGTGACCTCGAATATTTGTGTTAACGTTGAATTTGTAAATATTCTTTAGCTCAAGTACATCTTAATAATGTGTGGGGCCATCCTACACCGCGACTGCCGGTTCGTGGTCGCTATTCGAGAACTTTTTTCTGTTGTCGGTTCTGCTAGCTATATGACCTGTCCACTGCCATTACTATTCGCTAATTTTACGAGCTATGTCAGTGACATTTATTCTTTGGCGGATTTTCTCGTTGCGGATCCTATCACGCAGTGAAACTACAAGCAAAGCTCTCTCTATCTTTGAGCTTGTGTATGAGGCCAATAGATAGCGACCACCTCTCAGTGACGTATGTTATCAATGGCAACACAAACTGATTATAGGCTATCGTCTTGAGGCTCTGCTGTATTTGTAACAAGAAAATATGGCGTAGTTTACCGATAGCTGCCCATCCGAGTTGAAGTCGTCGGTAGACTTCCTTGTCGACGTTGAGTGCCTAGTTGGATCATCTGACCCAAATAAACCTAATCTATAATCATTTAAAAAATACACTTACACAACGATTAGTTGCACTATTCGAAAACGCGACTCGCAAAGTGGCTACCCTTGCTGTTAAGTAATTTTATTTTATTTTTCATTTTCTTTTTATTTTATTTTATTTGGTTAACAAACAGAGTTTATACATAACAAATACAAAATATAATAATAAAACAATAACAAATTATATGTTAACATTATTTACCGTTAATGTGTACAGTACATATCTCCGTTATTTTACCTTATTTATATATATACATTTCTTTAGCAGTGATTTAATATTATAGAAAAAGAGAAAGAACAAAAAACAAATGAAAATGAAATTTTACGTTGAGATTATAAACAATATTAATTATTTTGTACCATATATATATATATATATATATATATATATATATATATATATATATATATATATATATATATATATATATATATATATATATATATATATATATATATATATATATATATATATATATATATATATATATATATATATATATATATATATATATATATTCGTTTAAAGGATGACACTTTGAAGAAAAAATAAAAATAATAAAAGCCACTTACATAGCTGGAAGGTTTTCCCGGACTGGATTGGGAAATGCTTATTTTAAATGAGATGTATGCCTGGATGAGCACCACTTTCGACAGTGCAATGTAGGTTTAATGGGATCCCATTATCGCTAGCGAACGATCGCCCTTCATCCACATCTCAAAAACAAAGCGTATCCTTTTGCAAACCAAAATAAAATGTCTTTATTAAAGACAAATTAAAGCAAAAACAATGAAAAAAAATCACAATGAATCGTCTCTTAAATGCGGAATGACATACCGAAAATTCGATTTGAAATTCGAATATATCAAAGGACGATATACCATTGCTGGGCTCGCTATCAGCCAGCCATTAAATAAAAATAAAAATAAAATACTTAATTTGCTCGTTCCCATAAAATAAGATTATTTCCATACAGTATTTATCTGCTAAGTCTTAAAGTACGAATGAGCGTAGTTTCCTTTATAGATGCACTTTGCGCTGTCCGGTCCAATCCGGTCTACCTGATAACAAGCATCATTATAATTTTAAGGCTGCGCAGTACTCAGACGGCGACGGATCCTCCTGTCTCCCATTGTCTGCATCTAAGTACTGTCTGCGGGTGGCAGACAGATGCCCGTTTTTATAAAACAAGGGCAACAACCATTAAAAAAAGGAAATCACTGCACGAACGGTCCATTAAAGATATTACCTACTGTAATATTATAAGGATATCAACGGGCATAGTCTGCTGCTCATAAGCAAATGGTCCGGTGATCCTTAGGCGTTTCCTAAGGTTTTACATTTTATTTATTTATTTCCTATTTGATATCATATAATTCAACTATGATTACACTAGGAAATAATAATTACATTTAAAAGCGGCAAATTGTTTCTTCCCAAATCCCATGCAACCCGAGGCACGCAAACATCTATCTAGGCTTACGCCTGTACCTAGGATGTGCGATATGCGATTTAATTTAGATTGCGAGCTGACGGTATAATAATTAGATATATATACTTAAAAATGTATCGTTATCATTAATTTTTAAAATTCATTTTAAACTCGTTTATTTCCAAAACAAGTAAATTGCAACACACCTAGTAGTACCAATGATTAAAAGTCACAACTCTCCGTCGTGCTATTTTCATATATCCATCAAAGTTCAAGTCCAGTGACCCACGGGGACAGGAATAGCTCGTTTAGAAATTAATGAAGCTATTTGCAGAAAAAAATATCAGTGGATAATGTATAATCGGGGTCAATAATGTGCCATAGATTACTTGTTTAATATAGTGACGTTATTAAAAAATGTTATATCTTAAACGTTTCGCTGTGAATGATTTTATATTAGTTTAGATTAGGTATTTTGGTTTTATTATTCTGTACGACGTAGTTGAGCGCACGGGTCCTCGCAGACATTGGTCAAACTTTTGATGATCCTCTGTTATAAAACTACTCTTTATTTCAGGATACCCTTAGGTAAATACCGTGTTTGAAATAATATATTTACTAGCTGAAACCCATTGAATTAGATGAGCACAATCCGTACAACTGTCGAGAGTTCTATTGCTCAAAAAGCTGTTTAAGCTATGTTAAAAAAGGTAACTATCTAAAGCTAATATCGATGAACATACGGAGCATTAGTAAAAACTTTTTTAATCCTTATTCAGCAATTCAATAATATCTTTGATGTCATCATCCTCACGGAATGCTGGATAAACGAACTTTATGTCCCCAGAACTGTTCAGGGCTTCGAAACTTATCACACTAACAACGCCAGACTACAAAACGATGGGGTTGTGGTCTACGTAAAGTCACATTTCCACGTAAGCAGCACTGAAGTATCCGTCAATGATGCAAATTGCCTACATTTAGTAATAGATGATTCCCTAAACTTATTTGCTATCTATAAGTCTCCGAGCAAGTCCAATTTAACAAGTTTTCTTGAGTCATTGGATAATCTGCTAGAGGCCTATAGATACGAGTCTAATATAATATTAACTGGAGACATCAACATTAACATCTTAAATTCAAAAAATACTCAAGCGGAAAACTATCTTAACCTTCTGGCGCATTATGGACTGGAGGTCGGAATTAATAGACCTACTAGAGTTGATGAGAATACTAAGAGATTTCATAGTTAAACGTTCATTTACCAATCCACCATCACCGACCACTATGCAATTGGTCTATGCCTATCTAAAAAAATAATTAAGAACAGCCCTAAACAGACGTATTCCAAAAAAACAATCGATTACGCATCAATATCAGAAAACCTCAAAAAGACGGACTGGACTCCAGTATTACAATGTAAAGATAGTAACATTGCTGCCAACCAATTCCATGATATTCTTGCAAATTGCATTAAAATGGCTACAATCGAAAAGGCATGTACTATACCCAGGTCTCGAAATAAACTATCTACTTGGATAACCGATGGCCTGATTTTCAGCATAAGAAAGCGAGACATTATACATAAGCAGATTAAACAATGCCTAATGATATTCAACTCTTAATGTACTACAAAATGTATAAAAATATATGTAAAAAACTTATAACAAAAACTAGAGATAAGTATTATAGAAACAAAATAGATAGAGTAAATGGGGATAAAAAAAAACTTGGGAAATTATCAAAGGGTTAGTGAACAACAGAAATAATAGCTCAGATATAAAAGAGATGTATATACATAAGGAATTTAAAAAAATGGACTTACACTCTAACGATATATTGAATTACATTAATGACTACTTCACTGGTATAGGACAAGACCTAGCTAACTCTATACTGCATAAAAAAGGTATGTCTGAGAGGGAGCTAGCCTTATCAATGCATAAGCATCCGAAATTAAATGAAAAATTCGAATTATTGCAAACGAATAAAGAAGAGGTCTTAAAGACTATAAAAAGTATCAGAGACGACTGTGCTCCAGGAAAAGATGGGATCCAGGCAAAGATAATCAAACAATCTGCAGAAACATTATCCGAGCCCCTTGCTCATCTAATAAACCTCAGTTTCTTGACTGGTATATTTCCAACATGGCTGAAAAAAGCGATAATATAACCAATATTTAAAAGTGGTAAAAAAGAAGATATAGGAAATTATCGCCCTATCTCCCTCCTCAGTGTGGTTTCTAAAGTGTATGAAAAAATATTCAAACATAGACTAACACAATATCTAGAGACACAGAAGCTGCTATCTAATAATCAGTATGGCTTTAGACAGGGTCGGGGAACCAGTGAGGCCATCAATGCTGGCATACAATATATAGTGGAAAACATAGACAAAGGAAAAAAGGTAATTGCCACTTTCCTTGACCTGTCAAAGGCTTTTGACACAGTTTCCCATGTAATCCTCAAAAAAAACTAACTGACTACGGAATCGATGGGGTGGCCTTAAAATGGGTTTGGAGTTACCTAGACGGGAGGACTCAGAGCACAGTAATTGGTCGACAAATAAGCGAAGCGACTAACGTGTCATTCGGTGTCCCTCAAGGTAGTGTTTTGGGTCCAATTCTCTTTTTAATCTACATCAACGAATTGTGCGAATTACCTGTTAATGGTAGAATTGTATCCTTCGCGGACGACACTGTCTTTCTTACTGCGACTATAAAAAAAAAAATTATAATAATTGGAATGATACATTCTTCAAAGCTCAAAGTAACTTGGAACTGGCTAAAACTTGGATCGACAACCATATTTTAACGCTAAATGCTGCGAAATCAAAATTTATCACTTTCAGCTTGCGGGGAAATCCCAGCCAGGTTCTCAACCAAACACTTGCCATTCATACCGACAAATGCTTGGATAAGAATAGATGTGTATGTACTAAATTAAGCAAATCTGCAACAGTCTCCTACTTAGGCATAACGGTAGATGAGAAGCTATGTTGGGAAAATCAGATTGCAAATTTGAGTTCGAGAATTAGAAAGCTGGTTTATGTATTTCTTCGGCTGCGCAACATTCTGTCAAAAACAACCATAAGAATGGTATACATGGCCTTGTGTCAGAGTATTTTGTCCTACGGAGTCGCGGCATGGGGCGCTACTACTAATGATAATCTGGATAGATTGACAAAAGCGCAGAAATTATTATTGAGAGTAATTCACAGGAAAAACCGGCGTCATCCATCTGCCTTGTTATTTTCCCAATCCCATGTGCTATCAGCTAAACAGTTATTCATTAAGCAAGCGCTTCTTGCATTCTACAAATCTAGAGATGACCACGCCCGAACTCAAAACAATCTGAACACAAGAATGTCCGCGAGTATCAATTATATAATTCCGTCAGTCAGGACAACATTTGCCCAGAGACATATATTCTACATAGCCCCAAAATTATATAATTCCCTTAGTGAAGACATGAAAAATTATCCTAACATAAAAATATTTAAAGCAAACCTTAATAGATGGCTACTTAACAAGGGATATGTAAAATCTGATCAACTTCTTTGCAACGCACGACAATTTATTTAGTATCACTTATCTATTTTTCTTAATTAAATTTTATTAAATTACAACTATAAATGTATATATTTATTACATAGCTATATTTTTTATAAAATTGGTATATTTATGTGTATATACAGGTGGTGGGTCCAAATAATTTATTTAAAAAAAAAACACTTCATTTCTTAAAATTGCATAAAAACATGCACATCTAGAGACGGGCCAAATTATCGCCTAGTTAGATGTGCTATTGGCAGTAAAGGTCAAGTAAGGTGTGTTAAACCTCCCTATATTAATTATTAAATAATTTATATAATTATTATAAGATTACATGACCTATGAATGAACTGTATACCTAATCCTATGTACCTAAATAAATAATAATAATAAAAATTGAATTCGACGGCCACTTCATTTACCGTAATGTTTTAAAAATAAACGGAAATATACTTATTATTTATGTACAAATAATATTTGTTTGGATTAATTCGACTTCTTTACGCTTTAATCTACGATCGGAAATGTCACCAAGGTCTTGGAGAAAACGGACAGGAACAATCAAAGAGATTCGCAGACATGACATGATATGTGACAGAAAGTAAACAAAATATTTCGAGCTAATTCAGCGTATTTAGTTATTTCCAAGTTGAAAAGCATGAGTTCCGTCTCAGTTAGATGCCTTGAAGTTGAAGTTTGAGGGCTGGACGTTCTGCGCCTCGTTGTTTGGTCGTAAATTAAGTTGTTTTGCCTTTTCAATTGCGAGTATTCTCCATCGAGCCTTGTTACAGTTATATTTTGGCGTTGGCCGGCTCTTTCTCGTCTTCCAGTAAGGGTTTTTTTCTGAGGGTTTTAGTTTTTTTCTCATTATGAGCATTTCTCAAAAAATCGACGGTAAAGATCCAACAGTACAATGTCACTGGTAGTTTTAAATATTGCCAAAAATTACACAACTTTTTGACACAAAGTCAATGCAGTTTAGCAATCTTATGGACAAAAATAGAGTCGGTTTTTTTTGTAAAAATGTTGTCTATTATCTTAATATTATTCAAGAATGAATTCTGACGTTATACTGCCTACTGATTGGCTGGCTTATCTGACGGAGAAGTGTGACGCGCACATCTAATACGTCCATGCAGGATGAGTTTTTTATTAGTGACATTATTGTAGTGGGTAGCTTGCTTTTGATTTTAAAAAATAGAAACAATAAAAAAACATTTTAAAACTTTTCTTTTTGTTTGTCAAATTTGTAAATCTTATCTATTAAAAAAAAGTTTGAGGAGCATTGAGTACGCTGGTCCATCTAGCAGTAAGTAAAATATCGTGAATAAACGATATTTGCGATATTTTACCTATCGCTTGATGGCGCTACGCGCTCAACTCTTTTCACACTATTTTTCAAACTAAAAATACTGTCAAAAGTTGCCTACTTGCTCGTACTGATTCCGCCACTACAATGTGTCACTAATAAAAAACTCATTCTGTATAAACGTCCCGCTTTTCAATGCTATAATATACGAGACCCTGTTGTGCAATTAATAAAAAAAAATAGAATATTTTTCTGAATGTCGTAGATTATTTTTCTGAAATCTATACCACATTGTACTGGGAGTCAGTATGACTCTCTTGGGTATCTCGTTCTCGTACATGGGAGTTCATTTAAGACTTAAGTCCGATGTAGAACCTCCATGTGACTGTCGCTGGCAATTGGGAGCTAATGGGCCCTTGCTGAATTGGCCACGAAGACCCATTCTGTTCAGGGTTGGTCACACTCACGGGTCAACACCCATCCGGCGGTCTCCACGCATGAACTGCGAGCCAGGGCAGGACTCTGGCCTTAGAGCTAGCTTCCTTCCTTGCATGAGACTATATAAGGAAAACTAAAACAGTTGTAGAATTCGTTCGCTTAACAATGCCGGCGGAAAGCGGTTGTCGGCGAAGTTGTTTCAATTATTTTAAAACTATTAATAGCGGGAGTTATGGCAAGAGATGGAGTCAACGTCTTGCCGCCATGTCATCAACCCTGGCCCCTGCCTGGTCTAGCGAACAGCACATCTGGCAATGTCGTCAAAATAGAAACAGCGACGCGAATGACGCCAGCGCCGCGCGTCGCGACGCTTGTGTCGATTCGCCAATTTTCGCGACGATAAATAAACAGCAAGTCCTTACCCGTGACGATACCGTTCTATATAGGATATTTAGTGCAAAAATTCATATGAAAAATATATATTTAAGACGTTGACTGCTAAGATAGTTTTAAGGATTCCGATATGAAAATCCAATCGCTGAAGAAAATCAAAGAAGGTCTACCCACGAACCCAGCTTGGATGGGCATCGTTTAGGAGACTACGCCATATCTTCTCGTCACAAATACTGCAGAACCCCAAGAAAGTATATAATCAGTGTGTGTCGCCAGTGATGACATGCGGCCCTAAGACGTGGTCGCTAACTACTGGCCTTATATACAAGCTCAAAGTTGCGTAACATGCCATGGAGAAAGCTTATTTATTATATTTTTTTTATTTATTTAAGAATTAATTACTATAAAACATTGATTAGCTTACAAAAATAACAGGAACCGAATGGCAAAACCTTAACCGTTTGCTTATTTGTTTCTGTCGCCCAACTGGGACTAGCCCGTTCTAGGGTGGACAGGACTCTAATATTACAATCAAGTTTGCTTGATTGCTTACAAATGTATAAGTTTTAGTAAAAAGCTAATAACACTAAATTACCCTAAAATGTGGTCTTCAGAATAAAATTAAAAAATTAAAATATAATAATAAAAGATAATGTAATAAGTAAAATGCAATTCCATTATATAATCGGCAATAAATATAATATAAAATTCGATTAAATAATATAAATAAAGGTATATGTGAGAAAAGAAAAAACAGTCATTAATATTTAATATATGTTAAGTAATATAGGATTTAATATAAAAATACCTAGTCAAAAAAGTACAATTCATTGTCAGTCAAATATTTTTTGGTAGTTAGTTCAATGTAATATACTCAACAATTAACATACACAAAATATGTTCATAATTTGTGTATGTTAATAAATATGTTAAGAGCCTTATTACAAAATAGCGTAGGTATTCTTTTAAAATGAGTTGAAAAAATGAACGCATTTTTTTTTGGATGTAACTATAAAAGATAGGATAAATAAATAAATAAATAAATAAATAACTATTCAACCCTGGGAGAAAACCGCGGCACTGAGCGCTCTTCTCTTGCGCAAGCAAATATATACACAATTTCTAATTGTTTTTTGCAGTGTTTTCTCCTTTCTAATGACAATAATTTATATTATGTCGTATTGCTAAAAGAGTGAACTTTAATATAGTATAAGTATTATATAAGAATCTTATTTTATTTCTGAGAAAATTAGAATGATACAGGAAGATTTTTTTTTAATTTTGTGTAATTGTAAGTAATGTATACCTTGGATATGTGGTCAAAAAACGAAAAAATAAAGCCGTAGTGTACATCAAGAATACATGACGGACATAAAAAAAAATAGTATACGGTTTTCGTTGTAGTGATATTACTGTATTAATTAAGGAGCTCAAAGTTTGCCTTCCGAGCGTTTTACGAATAACGACTTTCGGAAAATGGGCTGAATAAGTAAATAATATTCGTTATATCTAAAATTAAAGGCCGCTATGGTCAACATCAAGAAATGGTCCAGGTAATTCAGTAATTAAAGTTTGTAGAAATCTCTTCATTTCTTGGAATTAGAACGCCAAAAATCCACTTTTCTTGCCTTTCTGGAAAAAATATGTGATAGGGCTCTTAACAAGCTATGCTTGGAGTTTCAATGCGTTATAGGTTTTAAAACAAGGAAATCCGCAGGAGAACCAAGGTCACGCAGGAGAACCAAGTTGTGAGGGTAATGCACCCTTAGCAACCCCACTGTTTTTCGTGTTGTTCCTAAAAAAGTCTCAAGCAGTATTTAGTTAGTTTGACAGTGGGTTGGTTCCCCAATAGCACAACTTGCTTGGCTTAGAGTTGTTCTCCTCTAAAATTTCTGCAGGAGTTTTATCTTGCAGTGCGTTCCTTGTCTATTTATCTGTTTCTATTATTGGCTCTAACCCAATTAGAGAATTAACCGATTCTTGTCGCGCGAGTCTCTCCGCATTACACTACCATTGACTCCACTATGTCCCGTCACCCACGTAAGGCTTACGGTGCCAGCACACTGGTCTTACGTACTCAACGTAGGAAACGCATTATGACAGCTAGCCCTTGAATGAAAGCAGACAAACTTATCCCACACAACGTTGCGTGGTATGTGCCTGCTTTCATGCAAATTCAAGGGCCAGATGTCATAATTTGTAGCCTACGTTGGATACGTAGGACCAGTGTGCCGGACCCCTTATTTTATTATCCTGAGCTGTCTTTCCGAGGGCATTGATTTCTAATTTAGATGGATCCTATCCGCAGCTACAATACTCAAGGTTTCCGCTCAAAAATCGTGGCGTGAGAACCCAATGATTTACACAAATTTAGCCTCATGCGATACACACACTCCAGTTCCATCATCTATTTTTAATCCATCAGTATACACACCGCGATTTATTATTTTTTATAACATTTTTAATCATAGTTTTGATTTATTGTTCCGCTATTAAACAAATAGTTTTGGTCTAGGCCCTTGTTATTGAAGAAAACTAATGTTTATGTTAAACTTTCGTTTATTCCGTTGTTTTCTCGTTAACCAAGACCTAAGCCAAAAATGTTGTAAATTATTTTCAACCCAGTTTTGTTGTATAGGAAAGCTTATGTAATTAAAATTCTGCTAATATAAAAGAAATCGGGCAATTTTCAATAAAACATTTTTTTTCGATGTTTTGCGATATATTGCGATATATTGCGATATATTCTAGGTTTTTTTTAGTTTAAGGCGATCTCTACAAAAGCATTATCTATATTGTTTACCTGTTGAACCCAGCTGGGGGTGTCAAAACAACGGGTGAACCCGTCAACCCAAGAAGTTTTAATGACATTCTCATATGGAGTGAACGGACGAGCCCGTGAGTATCCAACGCCTTACCGCGAGGCACTGGGAAGTGACCCAAGTGGGTCACTTCCCAGTGCCTCGCCTCACTACTAGATTTGGCCGGATTTCTCCGTCCTCTTATCTGGTCATAGATTTGAGGTCAGTTATTCGCCGGATGGGCAACGTGGTTAGCAAACCGGCTAGTGCACCAACCGTCCAGTCCCGACCGAGTTGATCCCACGAATCCGCAAAGTTCTGATCGCAACCACCTCTGACTGCAGATTACAGCCGTGGCAGAAACTCACAGCGGCCATGACGGCCCTGATAGGTTAGGCCCCTCTTCGAGGAGGCTACCAGATAGGAGTTAGCACGTGAGTTGGACATGTGGGATGACATGGAATTTGGCCAACACAGCCCAAGCTGCACGAAAACATTATGAACCACACAACTATAGCTGTCAACTACAACGGGCGAAACCGTCACCTCAGAAAGTTTTAACGATATTGGATCGTTCTGTCTCCCGTGAGGTGAACGAAGAAGACTTGGGACGAAAACAGTCCGCCGTCCAGTTACGCCACTCGCCCGTAAGAGACCAACGCCTTACCGCCAAAGAACCAGGTTTATCACTATGCGGACCGGCACTCGCGCCCTTACTTCCAGTTGCAACCACATTACTCCGGTCTCCCGACTGGTTACAGGGTAGAGGTCGCTTGCGCAGTCCGTTCCCTTACGATACGGTGTCTACGGAATCTATCGCGGACCACAGCATCCTTTGCTCGGCTGTTCACCCAGTATCGGGTAGCAAATTGGTCGTTTTAAGAGCAGTTGCCGTAAGGTTAACAACTAACCCCGCTCTATAGGAGACAGTACTGTTTCCAGACTCTCCCGGCTGTCGGTAAGAATGCGCAATCGATTGGCTGACGCCGCATGGTGCGCAAACTATCCAGGATCGCCCAAAGATTGACTCCTAAATCCTACCCGGGCTCGCACTTCTGCGTGGAGGCTGCCAGATGGGTATTGACCCGTGCGTTTGACCGACCCTAAACACATGGGTCTTAGTGGCCTAACTGCAACAGGGCCCATTAGCTCCCAAATATGTACTATACTATATAGTAAGTAATGGATATTAGCCTGCTATACTATAAGGTAATGTCTAGTGTGCGAGAACTACAGGTAACGCGACGAGGGCGGGTGGCAAGTCGACCTACGTGAGGCAAGTGGTGGACAGAGACAACTTGCGTTCCGACAAGCGACCTCCAGCATGCCCACTCTAAGTCCATCTTCGAAGAGGCTACTGGATGGAACTTTAACCGTGAGTTAGGGGCAGGCCAAGGTGACGCAAAAATTACCTAACACCACCCAAGCTACAGGAACCAGTTGAGTCCACGTCAATTTCATCCTCTTCTTCAGGCTCTTATAACTCTTCCATGATAACTTTTGTCTCGCTTTCTTCTATTTGTTGATAGCGCAATTCATCGACATTTTTCCGCCATGGCGTCTCGCATCGCGGTCTGAGCGGGTTCATCGGCCCGCCAGATAATGTAATATCTTCTGAAATAACACGACACCATCCTCTCGTATCTGGACCAACGCTAAACACAGCTTTGCCGCTATCGCGACTGACCCGCCGCCGAATGCGGGCTGCTGCTTATTTTCCTTTTGATACCAATTGGCGAGGGCAGATGTACGATTCCCAATTTTACCGCCTTCCGCCACGCCCGCGCCCGTTGCTAGGCACACGCTAAAGCACGCTACCCACTAGCTTTGTACATTCGACTACAGACAGCGGTATTCACAGTCGATACTCAAGTCAACGTTTGGGGAACCCTCGGAAACGCGCGACGAAGACGGGTGACCGAAACAAAACGACCGAGACAAGCAACGGAGATTTAGTCTGCGGTATTCACTGTCGATATTCAAGGGAGCCAATGGGCTCAGTGCAGGTGATTATGACTTATATGTTACGGTCGGCCCAACTCACAGTTTAGCACCCATCCGGTAGCATCCACGCAGAAGTTCGAGCCCGGGTAAGACTCTGGCCTGCGGGTCAGTCCCTTGGGAATCGTCCTACGGACGCTCCTGGGCGGTTTGCGCGCCTTGCGGAGTCAGCCAATCGACTGTGGAATAAAGAAACGGTTATGGTGGAATAAAGAAACGAAAAACATACCTAGATGAACCCTGAACATATTACAGTTCTTTTTTGTTGGACAGTCGTGTAAAAAGAGGATTAGGTCCCGTACATAATGTATTATATAAGTAAAGGAGAGACACTCACAGCAGTCAACGTGTATCTTCCTAATAATAAAAAATAATGTGATTTTTCGTTACCGAATAATTTATATATTGAAGCCAGGAAGCGTCAGTGGGCAACGGCCTTTATGCGCCATCGATTTTTACTGTATTTATTTATGGGAAGTTTACGATGGTTTCTCGACCTACTTCGTCATATTTCGGGAATTAACACCGCGTGAAATTTCCTGAAATTTGAAAGGCAAGATATCTGCTTTCGACACGACTAAACGACTTTTAAAAACTCGTCCATAAAACAGGGCGCGCTTCTGAGATAGAGATTAAAGTGTTTTATCTGGATGAAGGATTGCGCATTCGAGCTTCTGGAAATGGATGATTTCGTTGCGTCTCGCGAAAGGCAATAGAAAACGTTACATTCATGGGAAGAAGCCTTACATTCATCGTTACATTCATCAGACGCATCGGGAAGTTAGGGGGAAGCCTGGTTTAGAAAGCCAAAAAAAACATGTTTTCCTTCTTTTTTTTTAACTTAAAGTTGAAATCTGATCATGAATCTTTTATATCAGTTTGATTAACATTTGAAAGATAAAATTATTTTTTGCAATACTAAAAAAACTATTTTTGAAATATTGAATTGCAAATGATTCTACCGCTGCAGAAATGACAGTATCTGTTTGCGCCAGTAATAGCGAGCGTAATTTTGACTGATACAAAAAAGTAAACTAAGATATTAATTTTTACATGTGTATTTTCTAGATGAACCAAAAAAATTAGTAAAAGGTATTCATTCTGATAATTTTTCAAGGATTTAAAGAAATAAAATCGATTTCGCCACAACATTTTGTGTTTAACTAGTAAAACAAATATATATAAAAGCATTTCTTCTGATTTCTTTTAGTTAATATAGAAGAGAATTTAATAATCTTTTAATTTAATCTTTTAAATAAGAAGAGCTACTTATAACTTAGCATTAAATTCTACAATTTACTCCCTACCACTATCAAACAACTGGAGGAAAAACAATTTTAAAAAAACATCAAGGAGATGCTGATAGGCCACCCTTTCTATAATCTGATCGAATTCGAGGGCCATGACTTTGTAAATATTGTACCAGTTTGAATGATAATTATATGTGCACTTTTACTATTTAAATGCAAGATTTAGCTTTAGTTTGATTATTTAACAATTTACTCATTACTTTGGATGTTAATGTACAGTTTTTAGTACGTATATATTCGATTTATTGCCTATTTCGATTGTTAGGCTTCTGCTTTGATTATTCAACTTTTTAACTGACCATTTTAATTATTGTATGTTTAGTAGGTAGCCATTAGAATTATTGACTATTTTATTAAATAAGCCTTTAATTTGTTTTGTAATAAGATTCTATGACGAATAACTTTTAGTAGGTTTCAAAGTTTCTTAGATGCTATTTTTTTTTTTAATAACATATGTATGTTAAGTAAAGATTAAAGTAGTAATGAGACTTACTACTTAAAACACAAATATTTTGACACGTCCAAGAGCGACTTTTGACCGCTAATTGGACACGACGTAAATGTAATGTAATGTAATTTTTATTTGGTACAACTCGATCCGTCAAGTAGTTTTTTTAATCACCGGCGCAAAACAGAAAATCCCCAGTACTTAAGCCCAACAATAATCGGGACAAGAGTTAGAAACCATTGCATAACAAACAATTAGAGGAACCGGCAAAACACAACGCAAAACGAAAACAACAGAAATCTAAGAATTAGAAAAAGCGGGATATGGATGCCAATGGCTCTGTATAAAATAGCGAATGAAACCGAAGAAAAGAAAACCTAACTCATCCAGATTTCCATAATTTGATCTAGGTTGTTTAATGTGTGAATAGTGTGGATTATCCTTTGCTGTAGTCTACGGCATTTATTCTAGTGATGTTTGGGTGCAACTCACTAAGCGTAAGTAGAGATTGGCTGACAATCTGCCACATATGTAGACTGCTTAGGGAGTTTGTTGATAATCCGATCATTCCTAGAAGAATCGGTCTGTTTGTACCCGCCAATTACTGCCAATAATAATTACTCACGATCGCGCTACCGCGATCTAGAACTAACATCGGTCAACACTGCTTCACGGTGTTAGAATTGAATATTTGGACAGTGAAGTTATCACAGCTGCAAAGACCGGTAATAGCATTTTTTTGCAGTCAAGGAATTAGGTAAATATATTGTAATATAGTATAAAAGCTTAAAAAAGTAGTACATATTATTAACAAAAAAATGGTACATAATAATTGGATATATGCATAATACATAATATTGTCTAGAATAATAAGTAACGATTTGGAATTAATCTGTAAGGTTAATTATGTCTTGTAAATAAATAAATAAATAATACCGGTACTAGATTACTCTCATATCCCCAATATTCATGAAGTGGCTGTTACTATCCAATAAATGATAATGTGCCCGCTGGTTTACTAATGTACTAGGCCAATATAACTCCTGGCTAGAGTAGCCATATAATTTAATTTAATGTAATAAAATATTGTGCATTTGAGACTTTTAAGAAAATGATACCGTTTTGTCTCTAAAACCGGCTACAGCAGTAGAACCTTGATCGAAATCGAGTTTTTTGCATAATACGTAATATATATCAGATACCGAATACTTATTAACGTAATATCTGCATATATGGGTGTAGCTGGGCTTTTATTACATCTGCTATAAATATTACAGGTAATAACATTTACATATTATATGCTATTAAAATAACAGTAAAATAACAGTATAGATCGATCAATTGATTCTAAATGTTGTATATCTTTAGGTATTATTTTCTGTATAAGTAATCTGAAACAACCAAGGAGGATTGCCAGAAAAACGGAGGAGGGAGGGGGTTGATTATCCAGGAATGCCGGAACTGGGTCAGTCAATTTGTGTACGAAAAAGACCTCTACAATGTAAAAGATAATGTATTTTTTTATATAAACTAATCCAAAGTAAACATTTATGTATTTAACATAGACTTAATACAGAGTCAATGTATGAAGGCACAGAGGCTCCGTACATGGAGCTCGTCTCTGGAATGCTTTACCGACACATGTGATGTAGAGACGTATGTATTGCTTCAAACGCAGGCTCAAAAAATAGTCTAAGAAGCGCCCATAAATTACTGTCGTCCCCCTCTTCTTCCCCTTCCCTGCGTCATTAAAGGTTTATTACCTTTTAAAAATATGAAATAATTTTTCATTTTATAATGGTTTTTAATGTTACATAAATTTTATACGAGCTGCCTTTATATGTTATTCTAATAATAGCGTTCTCTTATTTTTACGGCAAAAAATGTTTTTCTTGCCATTGGGTTAAGGTTAGCTGTAAGATATTGCTTCAACTCAATAATCTCGCTGATTTGTTGAATCAAATAAAGCGTTTTATTATTATTATAATTACTAGTATTAACCGGTCGAGCGCCAACAATGCCTATATGCATTTTGCGTCGTTTGACAGTTCTGCGCGTAGCCCTTTTGGACGCTTCCATATATATTATATAAATATATTTTATATATGGATAACAAGATTAATTATTAGGTAACCAGAGGGAATTCACGCAAAAACGATATTGTTAGTATTTATTTACAAAATCGACAAAATAATTGCAGCGCAATTTTTTGCGCGCGAAGGCTGGCCTCCGACCGGTTAAAACACAGAGTAAACTATGAACCACAAAATCGCTAGAAATAGTCGAGCTATGATCTATGATCCTGACCTATGACGAGCAATTTATCCTATGATATTATGTGATTATGTTATGATGAATATCGATCCAACCAATCTCGCACATCATCGTTAGATTTTGCCATTTGCTTTCTAGAATGTTTTTTTGTCCATATCACTTGGTTCGTTTCAGCTTTCCAATTTTTTAAAGTATGGGGGGAAAGGGGCTAAACAACCCCCCCCCCCCCCCCCACTGGCTACGGCCTTGTTCGATACAAGAATTGAAATATTAAAAGCAAAGATCGGCAACGGATGCAAACGTGATCGGTGATCACAAGCAGTGTATTAATGCAAGAAAATACAAGTTTTATAATATATGAATAAACTACGACTAGGGCTATTAAAATCCATTTAAAAAACATGACATGTTGACATATATATCAATATTGCCAGTCTCGGATTATGACCGTTTTAGTTGATGATCACGGAAAACTGGATGCGCCAGTTTTGCAAATATGTTATGTAACATCCGAAAAAACCCGAAATAATCATGACTAATATGTTACATGAGTGTTTTTACTTTCAATGTTTGTTTTTGTTACAGGTCGAAACGGTTGGAATTAAGTGATTTGTTGTGTGAATACACGCTCGTGTTTTAAAAGTCAAATCGTTTTTTTTTAAACGTTTGTTTATCTACAGTCAAGGAAATTATAAAAAGCTTGTTAAGCGATATATTATAATTTATAATCCTTACGAATACTCCCAATTTAAACAATAACCTAAAAATTAAAGATGTGACATGCGAGTAATTCGTCTTGTTACTACCGCTGCGATTGGCTTAATGATGACTGAGGCTGTAAAAGAACTAGCGCCGCGGAGCGCCAACTTTCCAAAACAACGAAAACGTTAACTCGACGATAGTTCACTTTTTCGCGAGCAAGTTCCGAGCAGAGAAAAAAGTAGTACGTTCTTACCATACAGTGAAATCGAACAGATTCAGGTTCACACCCTTATCCTGCCGATACGGCGTTTTTTGCATCCCCTTCGGGCCCCTCTCGCCATCTCTCTCGTTCACAGCTTCATTCCACTCTTTTCTCATCTCCCCTCCCTCTCTATAAATCTGTCTAAAAATAATACTAAAAATCACCGAAAGTCAGACAAAATAAAAGATAAATAATCATTATAAATAATCAAATATTATCACCCGAATATTATCAATTAGGAAGTTCACCTCGTACGTTTTAACATAAGAATAATAGAGGTTTCCTTTGAGATTTGATATCATTGTTCATAATAAATATGTACCTATATTAAAGGTATTGTAATATTTCCTCCAGGTCGTCTATCTTATAAATAGCATGTGTGATGAGCCGGTGTTTAACTCTGTATTCGAATATTTTTGGTTCTAAATCGGGTATTATCATTGGCAGGTCATTAAAGAGTTTAAAGGCCAAATACACAAATGACTTTTAGATCATAGTCAAACGGACTTTGAGGAGGGCTATGTTGGCTTTGCTAAGAGTGTCGTGATCATGTAAATGTATCTTATTTATAATAATATTATTGGGAATATAATTTCTATACCCAGAACGGGTTTTTGAAAATAAATACTTACTTACTTACTATGTTGTTTTTAGCATACACTAAACAATTAAGAATATTCGCTGATACACTGAGAATATTCACTGAAATATAATAACAGATGTATTAACTGTGCTTTTCAGTATTTATTTTTATATGGTACCAAAACGTTTGTAACTCATTATCACTTTAACTCATTAACGCCCCTCTTATTTCCGAAGTCATCGTCGGCGACACGGCTCGTGTCCGCACGCCTGCCAGAGCGGCTAGACCAGTTTGAGCATTCATAAAATAGGCTGACAAGTCGCCATTCATGCCTGGCTCTCATCAATTTATTCTTCCTCCTTCGTATCGGTTTACCGCTTTGTATTCAAAGGCAGTCTATTAAGATTTAATCTACGATCATCGATACTCGATGATGTTGTCGGTTATGGCATCCTTATCTCTAAAACGCTCGTCTCAGATCGAGTAATCGACACTTTGTATTCTAATCGAAATTAAGTCTTAGGGTTCGGATCGTGATATATTAGTGCTGTATTTGTGATTTTTTCCCTCGATTATATTTGACTTCTCGCCTCTAGCAGTATTCTGGCGCATGGAATCTATTCGATGCGCTTTCTTCACCAAGCAACGGTTGTCGGTTCTGAGCTAATGTATTGAGTAGTCTTCTCAGTTCTACCAGGTAGATATACGAACTAATCGATCACCAGGGCGCCTGAATCTAGGGGTGAAAAGCGGCGGCACAAAGGAGCTATGGGGCGAAGCGTTGCCGGCAAGGAGCAACAACAGCTCCTCTTCGAGGAGGCTACCAGATAGGAGTTGAACCGTAAATTGGGCACTTAAGGTGTCAACTAGAACGGGCGAACCCGTCACCTCAGGGAGTTTTAATGATGTTTGATCGTTCTGTCTCTCCCGGTAAGCGTAGAAGACTGGGGCGATGTTTCGTCCCAGTCTGGTGTAAGGCGTACCTAGACAGTGGACTGTTGTCCACTGTCTCCCCCTCTAGGTGCGAGTGACTTGCCGTCTCCGTGAAATACATTCTGCCCTCCGCGCTGTGCCGGTTTTAAACGCCGGTGCAGTTTTAAATTAAACTTTGTATTGTTTCTCCCCCTAACGGGTGTGTCCGTGCCACCGTACCAAGCTCGTTCTGTCCCCACTCCTTCTTGCTGCTGTTTGCGAATGCTGCTTAATTTATAGCTGCGCCCAGCGGTTTCACCCGCGTGGTGATAGAAAATTGTTATAATGATGATAGAAAACCATATATCTTTATAAATTATAACCTATGTATTATTCTGATGTGTAAGCTATATTATTGTAAAGTTTCTTCAAAATCCATTCAGTAGTTTTTGCGTGAAAGAGTAACAAACATCCATACATTACATACAAACTTTCGCGTTTATAATATTAGTAGGATAGTAGGATGGAATTTAAATTTCGAATGTCAATTTCTTAGATTTTTTCCTACTTACTTGACAGTTATCGTTATATTTTAGATAATTCACACTATATCTTTATAAATTATAGCCTATGTGTTATTCTGATGTGTAAGCTATATTATTGTAAAGTTTCATCAAAATCCATTCATTAGTTTTTGCGTGAAAGAGTAACAAACATCCATACATACATACAAACTTTCGCGTTTATAATATTAGTAGGATGCACTACCACCTGCCAAAATATGACTGTATTTTCTTTTCTTTTCTTTTTATTATTATATACATATTTAATTATTTTTTTAATTTTATTTTATATAATACGTATTGTAACTATGTAATGAAATGTAATGTAAATACATGTAAGTGTATGTAAATGTAAAATGAAAAAAAAACAAAAAAATGTAATTATGAAACGAATAAATAAATGACTCCTTGGGGGATTGGATGGGGATAGAAGCCTCTGATCTTTGGATATACTATTAAGCTCAGGCAGAAAAGACGACTATAGTCGTTATAACTGCTCGGGTGGTGGATGGATTGGCTTCTGTCTATATCCACCTCGTTGGAGTAAGAAAACATGTTGTCCACTGTCTAGTTACGCCTCTCGCTAGTAAGAAGCCAACGCCTCACCGAGAATGTGCAACCAGTGGGCAAAACTTGCGCCCTTACTACCAGTTTCGGCTAGATTTCTCTGGCCTCCCGACTGGTTATGGGTTCAAGGTCGCTTCCGCAGTCCTTTCCAATATATTAACGGTAATTCGGAATTATCCGAATCTATCGTAGACCACTGCGACCAATGCCCCGAATCGGGTGGCCGTTTGGTCGTTTCAAGCGTAGTTGCCCGTGAGGTTAACAACCACTCCCGCTCTATAGGAAACAAAGTCGTCTCCAGACTCCCCCGGTTATCGGTCGAAATGCACAGTCGATTGGCTGACGCCGCACGGTGCGCAAATCGTCCAGGAGCGTCCGAATTACGATTCCCAAGGGAACTAGCTCGCAGTCACAGAGCCCTGCGGGTCAGATCCCCTGGAATAAATAAATAATATATGTAGTAATCTTGTAAATTATCATCGTAATAGGCTCGGCGTATGCTTGAATTTGTGAACTACCGTAGTAATTTCGGGGATGTCGTATTCGATGCAACGGTCATGAACCCACGAATGTACATTTCCTTGTTGACAGGCAGATAAGATTACTGGCGGACTTTCGTTTAAAAGATCAAGCGATCGCGCGCTTACTATAAATCCAGATAAAGTTGCTTTTATTTACGAGAATTAAGATTGGATGTCAAAACCACACGATTCTTGGAAATGCGGCAGTTGTGTGCCGACACGGTTTACACACGTTTGTGTGATGTACTCTTTAAACAAGCTGAGATTTTTTGATAATTTGATAGTATAATAAGGGATGTAATAATCACGCCGAATGTTGGACGATTTTATGAAATCGACAAGTAAATATATTAAGTATAATAAAAAACACGACTGCTGTTACAGATAGTGAACTATTGTATTTATAATTACTTTTAATACGGTTTTTAATGAGAAATTTGTGGTTATAGAACTATATTTATTGTCTGAATTATGGTGTCTCATTTATGGTGATAATGTAGTAGATTATGTCTCTCATAATTCTCTGTTATGGCAACAGATTGACAATTTGACTTATTTTCTACGTTTATTTTTTAAATACAATAAAATTAAAGCATAAAAAATGAAAAAAAAACAAAATACTAACAATATTTTGATATTGAAAATTCGTAATATTCATTGAATAGCCTAAAATAACATTAAAAAAAGATATAACATGAAAGGATCCACATAGATACATATTTCCGGAATATACTCAATTAGACCTTTCATTTGAAACTAGCCACGATATATTTATGTTCATTTATTGACATTTGGACATTTAGATAACTACTTACTTGATATTTGGTCAATGAAGGTATCCCATGACACTCGGAATGACATAATGATTCTAACAATACCACACACTTCTAAATCGGCTTAAGCGTCTAGAAGTTATGGTGAAATAGGGAAACGGAAAATAATTTATATATTTCAAAATAATTTTTTTAACTCCTTAAAAATAGTGGGTGGGCGATTTTTGACAAGTGACCTTTGTCCTGTAATAGAAGTCGTAGATTACGCAGTTTTCAGGGAATCATAGTTTGGTGAATTATAATTCTTTGAACGACGACAGTGATATAATGTTGCGTCTATTTCTTATCTGCGTTTTTCTATGAATAAAAAACTGATAGCGGAACTGAACGGTCCATGCGCCAATGCACCGCCAATGTTAGACCAAACACTCAGATAGCGATAAAACAAAATTGGTTATACGCCCGCTCTCCACGTTGGCCAATGCTTTGGCCATTGCCTATGTCTCTCTGGCTCTTTCCCATACATTTTTCACACGACACAGTGGTGCCGACGCTCTTCCACCTTAGCGATGTGGCCAAGCATTTGCCAACGTGTAGAGCGGGCATAAGAAGGATATGATCAGTAGATGGGAGGCTTTAATAGTTACACACGTAATTTCTGCCTGCACTCCATAGTGAGTAAGTTTGATCAAACGAAACTGTGTCTAGTTTAGTTTGAAAGTCAAATTATGATATTAGAACGAAAATGGCCGCCTATCAACAGCTGATCGGTATAGTCAATAGTCAATAGTCTTTTATTTATCCGCTATTGCAAATACCTTGGATATGTCATAATTATAATTGTTTAAAACACAATAATATAAATATAAATGTAACAAATGTTTCTTTTTGTTTTTTTAAGTCAAAGAAATAAAAAGCCTAAAACTAATGCAACGAATTTTTAGTAAAAATAAACAAAGTCATACAAAATAAAAGATAAATGCTCATAATCATCACATACGTAAAACGGTATTTTTTACACTATTTAGCAGAAGAAACGTCACCGATTATTAAAATTTCTTTGCCATGCCCAACAAAACGTTCGCGCGTCGGTCGGTAACCGAATTAAAAATAAATTTAGATGGAGAATGAGCGGAGAATATAGTGTGAAATGATTTACTGCGTTAGAGCGGGATAGAGAGAGGGGATTTGAGAGGCGGATGAAAAGTTTTTATAATTAGATACAACGTGTCCTTGACACAGCCACTGATGTTCGTCGATTGAACTCGCTCGTGTGGTAGATAGAACAGCGGCCATCGCGGCCATCGCCGATGGCTTAGAAACGAGTGGCTTCATCATCTGTTGGGGCACCTACATAAGAGTCGATTCTCCAAAGGTATCATATTGTATTATTTATTAACTTAAGACCCGAGCGCTGTTTTTCTCTTTTGTTAAAATAAAAAAAAATAAAAAACACATGCTCAAAAGTTGAAGCATTTTCTAAGCATTCCACATCATAATTAATTGCCTATAAGCAATACTCGTAGAGATGTATCATTGATTATATAGCGTAATAAATTGCTCAATGCAGTATTGCTATTTGGCAGCTAGTATTTTACTACGAAACGCTACGTGTAGATGGCACTCATAGTTCCAAAAAATCGTTTATGTCACCCCAACACTTTTATTGAAATTTATAATCATAACATTTAAATGTATTCAAATCAAAATCGAAATATACCCAAAAACCAGAAATAAAAAGTATCGCCACCTTGCGGAAATCCAGTAAAACAGCTTCGAAAGCGCCCGCCAGCATCTAAGCTAATACACGAACCACAGTTGCGACTAAATAGTGATAAATACAAGTAACAGATGACGCTAGCTGCTCAAAACTTTCACGCGGAGAAAATTTTAAACTATCGATATTTTTTGCGTCGCTTGCTTAGGAGATATTTTAACCAAATTCCACAACGTGTTTTCGGCCCTACGACGCATCTGTGTACCGAATTTCAAGTCTCTAACTCCAATATTTCGAGATTGAAGTTTACATTACAATCTTTTCAACTCTTGCCATGATCGAATGATGCCTGAATGCTAAATTTCAGCTCAATCGGATGAATGGTTTAGGCGCTATCGTGGAGAAATACACACACACACAGACACACACAGAGATGAATAAACTCACAGACTTATTTATTAGAAATGGTCCTAGTTTCAGGCTTAGAAATGCTCCCAGATCGTCTCACGGGGCTGGGGGGGGGGGGGGGCAAAATGAATATTTCCGTCTTGACTTCGATTTTTTTTATACTTTAATACTTTCCTTTGGGCCGGTAAAGTAAAATTGAATAATATTCCCTTATGTGCATATGGCGACGTTCGTGGTATAACAGTATGGCCACGTACTTTAGATGACACTCTAACCACGCCTATAAAGTATTCTATCTCGAAATAAAATATAATAACAAAATTATTTTCTAACTAGCTGCGCCCCGCGGTTTTACCCGCGTGGTGATGGAAAATTGTGATAATGATGATAGAAATATAAATATTTTATATTTTCGACAATTTTTCAATGTTTTTATATTATTATGCTATTCGGGACGGAAATAAACCCAACAAATTAAAAATTATGAAAATCGGTCTATCCGTTCTCCAGTTATAAGTGTTCGAACAACTATACCATTATACATTATATACGTATAACTCCAACGGTTTTTGCGGCGCACGCAGAATAGCTCGCAGATGGCAGATTTTTTTCCTACTTCTTGACACTTATCGTTATATTTTGGACAATTCACACTATATCTTTATAAATTATAGCTCATGTGTTATTCTGATGTGTAAGCTATTTTATTGTAAAGTTTCATCAAAATCCATTCAGTAGTTTTTGCGTGAAAGAGTAACAAACATCCATACATACATTCTTACAAACTTTCGCGTTTATAATAGTAGTAGGATTATACGTAGCTCTCATTATTTTAATATTATTTACATAAATATGTAAATATTTATTTTGATATGCATAATTTGTATCATACTTATAACAGCGAACTGTCAAATATGTTTTTTAGGCTATAAATTTTGCCTTTAGAGAAAAAAATAGTCTTAGGACAGAAATCCAGAGGAATAATCCTTAAAAACTGAAAAATCCATACAACTAACGTGCCAGATAAACAGAAATTGATTTTCGTTCCAGACCTGAAATGAGATATGAGAATACACCTCTAATCTAATCTAAGAATACACCTCTACTCTAGAAGAATATACCTCTAATCTAATCTAAGAATAGACCTCTAATCTAAAGAATACACCTACCTCAAGTAATCATAAACTACGCCCAAAATAATTACATTTATCGAGTATCTCATTTCTGCAATACCAAGCTAAGCGAAATTGACCTGTTTAATACAACTGCGACTGCGCTCAAGACTCTTATTCCGGGTCTTCTGAAAGGCAATATTCAAAGACGAGTGAAATAATTATATTATATTTTTTCTTTTCTTCTTTCTTTTCTTTCTTCAATATTTAAATAAACCATAAAATTTCTCTAATAATAAAAAAATAAAATAAAATATTATTAAAATTAAATTTATAACTTTAATTCCCCTCCACTTCCTCCTATCCCATTCCTAGGCGACTGTATATTTTTACGATCTTTAAAGTGGAAACTTTTAACTGGCATTGTAGTCTATAAATAAAATTCAGATATTTCTCCTGTAATAGATGTAAGTTTCCGTAATAATAATAAAATTAAAAAAATAAAACATATCAATACAGGAAACTCTATTACGTGTAGCAAATTCATTGCCGTGGTAATCCTGTAACGTGTTGCACATATTGAGCATGTGTTTTCAGCAACGACGTAGAACAATGACTCATGAAGGTGGGCCCAGATGAAATAGTGTGCCCACCTCATTTCCAAACAGACGCCGATGAATGTCACCATCCGCATCGCAATTCCCGTACTTTGTCCCATAATAAATATTATTGCTAAACGTATTGAAGACGAAACCGCATTTCTTATTATAATCGAGCAATGTATGTATTCTTACAAATGCTACGTAGCTAGCTGGTGATAATCTTCTAAATTCGAAATTTGAAGTGACAGCAACAAATACAATCGTAATATAATATTAAATGGGACATAAAAGGAGCCTACCCGAAGATTGTGCACATTTTCGACTGTCTGTACTGCGACCATAAGCAATCGGGCGTCCCTGGAAACGGTAAGTCTAAACTCACCGGCCAATCCTTCTACCACCGGGCCAAAGAACACTGTGACATAGGGGCGGTGTCGACTACAACGGGCGAACCCGTCACCCCAGGCTGGTCTAACGATTTGTAATCGTTCATTCAGCCGTAGGATGAGCGTAGAAGACTAAGAGACAAGACCGTTAGAGGCCAGCGCCTTACGGCGAGGCACCGGGAAAGGTACCCAGAGGGCAGTCTCGCCCCCTAACTACCCGTTTTGTTAAGATATCTTCGTCTGGAGTTAACCTTCAGAATATCCCGACTAATTACGGCTCCGAAGTCGCTTACTCGGCCTCTACCTGTTGTATTACAGCGGTAATTAAATTTGAATTTACTTATCGCGGACCTGTGCGCTCTTTGCCCGTAATGCCACTCGGGATCGTGTGCCCCAAGGTCATTTCAAGAGTGGCATGACAACAGATCAACATCCACCCCCGCTGCTTAGGAGACAGTATATTTCCATAGTCTCCAGACTACTTCAGCAATTAGTCAGAATTCACAACCGATTGGCGTCGCCGAACGGTGCGCAAACCGTCCAGTGGCCCCGGGATGCAATCCCGACAGAAGAAACCAGTCCACCATCTTTGAGGTCTCAGACACGAGAATCTTACCCGGGGTAGTCTTTCACAAGAGGAGGCTTCTGAATAGGAGCTGAATCGTGAGTTGAGCCGATCCGAGGACACCGTGGATCTCGTGGCTCAAGCTGCACGAAACCATTCGCTACCTAAATGAACAACAATACTATTATACCTAGTTTGCATATTTTTGGAGAGACGTGTCCTAACCTATCCCGGATACGTTAACTAACTAACTAATTTATAACTTCAGTTTTTGATTGGTTGGAGATGGTGACAGATTGACAGCACAGTCTAACTGTTTACATATTATATGTACTCGAAAACTGCCTAGAAAAGATGCAACCTAAAATACACCAATACGCTAATGATTCAGACGTAAGTATTAAAGGTATGTACTGTACATCACATTACCACAGTAGACAGAAAGAACAGTAGGTTAACTCGAGCCCGTCTTCGAAATAATTACCTACGCTGCGCCGAACCACCTCTTGCGTCACCTCGAGGGCTGTCACATCACATAAACAATTGATAGGTGGTGACTGGTGGCCAATCAGAGCAGAAATGCAATTCTTTATAATTATTATGTACATTTTGATTTATAGACCAAAAGCGGTTCCCAAAATTTTACTTCAATAGAATATATGATAATGTCTCGGCAGCGTACTTGAAATAATAAATTACGTATGTACGTACTTAAAATAATAAACGCTCGATAGGGCTGCCTAGTGACTGTCACAGTTGGGTTATGTATTTGATAATATTTTTTACTACTTAAATTTTAAGTCGTAAAAGGATATGAAAGGAATGGACTAAGAAGTGCTTAACAAAAATGCCTGTTATGCCATTTTAATAAAACACAAAACGTAAAAAATATAATCTAAAAAATATTAACTCCGGTTTCGATATAGACGAATTTAAGCATCCATACACCGAACAATACTGTTTATATCGTCGTGACATAATTATGTAAGTAATAAATGTGCGGGAGCGTCCCGCGCCGACCGTAAGTAACCGCGGGGCACTCGCGACTGACGGTTGCCGAGGTACGCTGAGAATTCGAGGCGCGTAGGTATAACTCGCGTATCGGCCGTTTGTAAGAAGACGTTCTACTGTTGTTATTTGGTGCTGTCCGTGGGCTGCTTCATCGCCCGAAGCCGCCCGTATCGTATCGTGACGTCCCGTCCGCCCCTGTGGGTGCGTGCCTTTTACGGGTTCTCCCGGTCTAGATGCCCCCGAAGCCGCCCCTGCTGCTGTTTATTGATGTAAGTCGGCAGCGCACATAGCTACATGGATACACTGCCACAAATCACCAGCGATGAATATTAATAACAGTAATCTAGTTTATAAGAGTAACTTTTTTGTATTTTTTATTTTATTTTTTATTAAATTTTTTTTCTGATTATTTGTTAGTTTGTAAGAAATATGTAAATAGTTTTTGTTAAAAAATAAATGGTTCATGGGGTTGCCGGAGGGGGTATAAACCCGGAGAATCTTCATCCATGTCTACGTTCGTTCGCCCCTCACGCGCTACCCTTCCGGTACGTGCGAGGTTGTCGTTGCACGACATCCCGGGCAGATAAAACGACCCATGTTGTTAGAACTGCCCGGGTGGTGGGCAGGGTTTCTTCCCGCGCCTGTCACCGCGCAAACGTATAATTAAAAAAAATCCCTACACTAGCCAACAAAATTTAACTTTTTTTCTGTAACATTGTTAAAAAAAGTTCATCTTTATGTTTTCAAGGGTGCTGAGCACGAAAATGATAATGAAAATGCAAATTTAGCTCTTGTTTTTTAGTTATTAAAGCTTTTTAGAATTGCCCTTAAAAGCATATGCATGTATATTTACCTTGCATATTTACCTTGCAGTTCTTCCTCGGAGGAATGTCACTGATTGCGCAATCGCTTTGCCCCCGTATTGTATTTTGTTGCTGATGATTCCCTGATGAGCGTCTAGCAATAATCCGATAACATTGATTCACTCCAATTTCCCCGGTATCTTTCTTCCATGTCCAAAATTTCTTGGTGGAAGCGTTCGCCATGTTCGTCGCCAACAGCAGCACAGTTTTCGGGGAAGAAGACCAAATGTGAATGTAAGAAGTGTAACTTTAAAGACATGTTATACCCCCAGTCTCTGGTAGCACTGCAGAAGATTTCCCTCTTATGTTTTTCCTTATAGTTTTCCGCCTTATGACCTCCAAGGAAGATTTGGACACTTGAACAAACTACAGCTAATAGAGGATTTTCATTGAGATTTTCATCTCTCAAAAAGATTGTTTCCGAGTTCGATTATAATTATCCGGAACAAAGATATATACCTTTGCTAGCATGCTAGGGCTATCAAATCAGCACAGATCAGTTTGAAATCATCGACCATAATGAGCATTTCTCTACGCAATTTAAGAGAATTGAGTATAACCCCAACATACCCAGCAAAAAAGCAAAGGGTTAAAAATAAGGATAATGATTGAATTATACGCAAACCAACTGCATTCTTTTCTATTCTCACAAATGAACGCAAATGTATGCAAACCCGGATCTTATGATACTTAGGCTAGCATGCGGATACTTAGGCTACTTATAACGAATCCTAGCAATGTTTTTTTAAAATCAATAATATTAAATGTTAGAGGGGAGGGGTGCCAAGTTTTTGCTCAGGATCTTAGGAAATATCGTAGATCAGACGCGGTCGATCGTTGAACGATGTCATCATTGAACATTTGGATATAACAACATATAGTCATTCAAACGGAGATTCGGTATCTGAATCAACGCCATCTTTCAAAACAAAATAATTAGACGTTGCGATTAGCATGTCCAAAAATACGTAGTCATAAACAAGCATCTGACAGTACCACTTACTTATGAGTAGTAGTGAGATTTGTTGCACCATTATGCATATCAATACCGTCACAACCTCGGGACACTTGATTAATGGAAAGATTACAGAAATAGCATAACATTTGTCAATGATTGTGATCGCAAATGATTAATTTGATTTTGAAATTAATTAAGAAAGAATCGAGTTAGTCGCAAACGCAAGCATTGGCCGAATGATGCGAATTAGCATCCTTGCAGTTGCGACTTAGTATTGTGGCTACTTTGAATTTTTCTATCGTAGATATTTGAAACTACCATGCGTTATTATAGAGAATAAGAAAAAAAAGAGTATTGATTAACATTACAACCATTACAATCCTGTAGGAATAACCAAGCATATAAATTAGTAACTCAATTTAACAAAGAATGATTAAACAGTAAATTACTCCAAAATTATTCCAACTAACCGAGAAAGACTATAATATAATCAATACGAATAAGAAAATCTGTATATACATTCAATTATATTGGTAGGTACGATGCTGTTTCCAAAGTATTTCAAAATATCGTTATGCGCATACGTATTGATTTTAAGCAGATACACCCGGATGGATCTCTTGAAATTATCAGTGTTTTTAATCGCCTTTAATTCATCAGGCAATTTATCAAAAAGTCCTATTTAGCGATTAATCGCCTGGAACTTAGCCGTAGGTACGTGGTATGTTCGGTTTGAGGCAATAAGTTTTTTCCTGGTGACATGCCGATGTAATTCCTCGTGGGATATTGCTGAGCTTGATATGGTAATGAATGATAAATTGAACTCAGAACTGACGAGATCGTTTTTATTATTGTTAACAAATATTGTGATTTACTGGGGTTTGTTTTTAGATCATACTGTTTGGTCGATATTCTGAACGTCAAGCAATGGACTGTATTTAGTTAAGGTGTGGTGGGCGCTGAACAGCCACAGTGGAAATAGATCCAGGATTAAGAAAAGGAGTACCTCGAAAAACCGCTTCATTCCTGATCTTCTCTGGCTGCTTCGCTGATGGGTAGCTACCCAGACGCTGGTGCTGATCCCGATGAAACAAACTCCCTAAAATGCACGGCACTTCCGGAAATTATTTTTAGGTAATTTTTCTATCACGGATAGACGAGTATTACACGACGTGCGATACGATCCGCCACGCGTACATTTTATAACTGAATCGTCGACCGCGCAGATGGTCCGAGTGATGACTTTTTGTAGGTACTTATTTTTATAACAGGGTAGGAATGAAATATATTGGAAAACATTTATTTAGGATTTGGGAGGAATAAGAATTTAGGGATACACCAGGTGTGTCCACTGTTTGGCCATTCTTTCTTTTAAAATTGACGATGGTGGATACTGATTCTGTATCCATCCTGAAACTATGAATATGATAGGAATTAAGTTTAGAGAGTTTGTGCGATGCGTGATGCTCATGAGGGTATCGAGGGTCATATAATAATATTGAGAATACATAGCTCTTAGAAGTCTTATCTTCAGGTATATTATTATTATTATTATTATTATTATTATTATTATTATTTATTCCGTAGCCGGCGATTGGGGAGGGGGTCGCCCTCGCAGCCAATACGCTGCTGTCGGTGCCGCTGGATATCGTACTCCATTCACGATTCGCTTCCATTCTTGACGATTTTTTGCCACGTCTCGAGCATCCCTAGCCGACAATCGTTGATTTTTAAGGTCGTCTTTGATGGTATTTAGCCAGGTTTTCTTCGGTGCCGATCGCTGAATTCTCCATTCTGTCGGACGGTCTCGCCAAAGAAGTTTACATGGCAAGCGATTGTCGTTCATTCGGCAAACATGGCCGAACCATCGTAGTCGACGTTTTTGTACTTCTTCTTCGATCGTTGTTACTAGATCGCATCTTTCTCTAATGGTCTCGTTTCGAATTCGGTCGCGGAGTGAGACACCGAGAATCTGCCTCAAGCATCGCATTTGGAAGACTTCGAAATGTATAGGTATATGTTCGAAATCTTCAGGTATAGGTTGGTGTCTCTTCTATAAAATACCTGATTTTTTCGGTGCGAATTTTTATCTTCTTGCTCATCTCCCAGTTGTCGTTAAAATTGCATGCATTATCAGTATTCACCAATCGAATTTTATAAGCTGTAACTGAATAGGTGTGTTCACGGACACATTACAGTCTATCATGTTTTTGGTCTTTGTGATGTTCAACTTCAATCCATATTCGTCACACACTTTTGTATCATTGTCAATGAGGAGCTGGAGTTCTTCCACGCTGCGGGTAATTAATATAATATCATCTAGATATCTTATTTTATTGATGTTCACACCATTCACCTTTCCCCCATTTCTGGATTTGTTAATTCTTAGCTAATTTACAACTCAGAGCTATGATTGGGTTACCATTTTCCGTTGGGATAAAATTAACGGAATTGCATTTCAATTCTGCAATAACAAGACACACACTAACACACGTGTTACACGCACTTCATAGTAGCGTTGGTTGGAAGAGAATGTCATATGACAATAAACCCGCCCATTGTAAAATTTCACAATAAAGTTTAAATACAACAAATAAACAAAACAAGAGCATAGGTGATATTATGTAACCCTTTTAACTCCGCGCCTTCTATCGTGTCTGAAATATTGTAAAGATATGTTAGACAGGGTGCCAGTACACGTTTATGGATTTTAATTACACTAACAGGTATGTCTTCGAGACCAGCTGAATTTTTGTTATTTGGAGAGTCGATTCATTTTTCTATTTCTTGATTGTTGATCGATAGTTTGATCCTTATTAAATGTAGTTTATGCAGAACTCTTTGGATGCTTTCTATTTTTCTAGTTTTTACATATTTTTGTTATTGAATTGCTGATTCTCTATGTTTTCTCATTATTCCTGTTGTTTTTTTATTATCTGGGCATACGACTTATTTTCTGACTTAGGTCGAGAAGCCTAACTGACGTAGGTACTCATATAGATACATACACACAGACATATACATACATACACAAATATATAAATATAACGATCTAGATATATTATAGTATTATTGTTTTGCATTATATTACAATATATTACATTTTGTTTAATATATTATATCATATTATATAGTATACTAGTAAAGTTATGCAGAAATATATATTTTTTTAAGATATGACTTGCAGAAGTTCGTTCTCTGTCCTTGAACGACCTATGTCGTCAAGAATCCATTTTTTAATATTTTTTTTGAATAAAATGGTATTTTCTATTTCCTTTATTTTGTCATCAAGACGGTTGAATATTTTCGGTGCTATATAGTTGAATTGTCTTTGGGCAAATGGAGAATTAACTCGGGGAACGGCATAATTCAGACATGCAGATGCTCTTGTAGTTCGGTGTTGCTGGCTTTGTGGTCGTTTATCTGAGGTTCGATGGAAAGACATGAGTGACTGTTTCACAAACAGCTGGCGTATATCTAACACCTTACTTTCTTTGAATAGCATGTTGGAATCATATCGTGGGGGCCTTCTATTGATTACCCTCAACGAAAGCTAAGCGAATGAAGCCGCAAGCAAAAACTAGTTCACGAAGTTACGTAGGTAGCATCCGTAACTCACCCTTAAGTCCACTTCGAGTCCCATTTTGGTCTCAGCAAGTCAGCTCCATAGAAAGTTACGTCCATACATGGAGCAATAGCCACCGTGCACTGGCGCTCACCGCTATGCCCTGGCGAATTCTTCTGCTTTTTTGCAGCTTTTTGTCATTTTGTCGAATAAAGGGCAACGCTCCGATTCTTCGCTGCATCTTTGGGACTAGTTTTTACATGCGGCTTTGATCGCTTTCATGTCAAATTTCGCTCAGTCATTTCATCTAATTTAATTTATTTATCGAAACTTATGTAGTTATACAAGCTTAGTAAATTGTGATGTAATGTATAAAAATCTAGTTTGTAAATCAAATGTTAGAATTAATTAAGGTAACCTAATAAACTTAGGTGCATAAATCATGATTATATTGTATGTTGATTATATTTTTATTATTGATCTTTGTCAGCATAAAATCGTAAATATTTGTTGTTATTTATTATTTTAATAATGCATTTTATTTGTTTTGACTACATATTAAATATATTAAGATTTATAATTTTAGTTTCTTTCAGTTTTAAGTTGCAATTGTATCACTCAATTTGACAAAATTTAATTGCAGATTTTATAACTCCATATTCTATATCATGCTCTTTATTTTGAAGATTGCATATAAATGCAATTTTAATTTTATGAGCGTGTTACAACAATGTTTGAAGAATTATTTTATTTATTTATTTACTTTATTAATTAATTAACACGTTTACAAAGCAAAGGTGTCTTACTAATATTCATATCAATTTCGATTTAATATATTTATTCATATTAAAAAAAAAACAACATATCCGATATGAGTATTAACATATTTGTACTGCTGCCGCCCAAGTTTCAGGACTTGTAAGACCTTTTCAAGGCAGCGAGCTCTTTAGTTTTGTTTGTACTTATTCGGCAAGTAAAAAAAAAATATTTCACCATAACCAATAGAAATAGGTTATAACTAATAGTTACTAACTAATAATTGAAATAGGAAATAATTCATATATAATCCAAAAAATATATAAATTAAAATAGAATACATAAAAAAGATAATCCTGTTAAATTAAATAAAATGTTAAATAATATTTAATATAAGTAACCAAAATTAAATAATAGGAAATAGTCATAAGGATAGTCAAGGATAATAATAAGAATAGTCAAAGATAATATTAAACCCTTTCACCTACAACCACGTGTGAGGCTCGTGGTCAGGTTTTCGAGCCAAAACTGTTTATCACGTGCCTGGCCCTTTGTACAACAGTCGATCCTAAACTGTATTTCAGGCCTGGCACGTGGTACGTCAACCGGGTCAAATGTAAGACAGATTTGCTGATTAGTGGAATGACTTGAAAGCTAGGCAGTTTGGTTTACGTTTTTGAACAATAAGCTGTATAAGAATCTGTCTTGGATATATTGTATTTTTTGAGCTGTGAACGGGTTAGATGCAGTTGGGTGACAGAATCGAAAAAACATGACGATACGTTTTTGCCATCTGGTTCCTGTTATGTTGGCATGGATAATCATTTGTTTTATAGAAATTAGTTTTTAAATAAATAAATTTATAGTGAATAATTAATGCTATTGATTCTACATGTAGAAAAAGACGCGTATTCAAAGTTCAAAGTTTATTTATTCCTAAAAATCCCGGCGAGGGTATAGAACTTACAATTAATAAATACATTTTTTATAATATTCATATTTTAAACATATCATATATCTGTCAAAAATAAAATTAAATCACGTTAGAAATCTGAAAGTTAATAAACTATACAAAATCAACCATTACATTGTCTAAATATTAAAAAGAGCATTAAGAAACATCAAAAATAGAAATACCAAATCCAAAAAAAAAGAAACAAAAAGAAAGTATAAATCTATACTTAAATGAAAAAGAGAAAATAATAGAAAGGCAAATCCATTGAATGATCTCGCAAATAAATAAATCAATAATAATAATAATAATCAAGGAGTCCAATTTGGAAAGAATCAAATAATAATCAGAGTAAAAATATAAAAATACAAGCAATAATTCCTAAATCATGTTACATAATCAGTAAGTAAATTGTCTTAAAAATGAAGTGTTCAGAATAGAATTAAAATGGAAGTTAAAAGAAATAAAAAATAAATAAAATAAACAAGTAGTCAATTGTGAATATAAAATTTTAAAAATCCGTGCCATATAGACATTTTTGCAATAACAAATCCTTGGTAAGTTTTTTAAATAGTGCATATGATTGTATATTTTTTAATTCCTCTGATAACCTGTTATAAAATGTTATGCTTCTGTATTGAATTGTCCTTTGAAATTGTGATGTTGCAGGTATAGAATTATGAGTATACATCGATTTGTGCCTTGTATTGTGGGAATATATTACAAAAAAAAAATACTGAAATAAATGTACTAAACTGAACATTTGTTTGTTGTTTCAGATACCTTGACTGCGACTGCGCGCGTTCTTCAGCTCATCGCCTATGTGACCCCATCGGCGAAACGATGATTTCGGGGCATACTGTGTTTCGATAAAAGCCTGGATAGTCCTTCTGTCCTTTGTGGTAGTTTTACAAGTGATATGCAAGGACTATTATGATTGGAGTTATGTTGCGGCACAGAACGATGTGGTGTTTAGTGCTGATGGTGCTGGTGATATCCGCCATTCTTGACAAGAGTGGCGGCTCCGTCTTCTACAAGGAGGAAGGCTTTGACCCTTGGGATGATATCGAGAACAATCTCATGGAGGAAGACGATATTGTCGACGTTGAGGAAAGCATCGACCAGTTGGTGCACGAAGGTAGGATATTGGCTATATCTATAGTATCTAAATAACGGCGGGGTAAATCGAAGATAGGGCATAAAATATGAGCATGCTGGACGCTTTCACAACGTCAGAACTCTGCAATGGTCCACAGTTTTCTGGTCTTATTGTTTCACATAAAGAGTTGCTAGGTTGCTAGGAAACAACAAGGAGAAAAATAACTTTCCAGTCGTAATAGTGAAACAGAAACTGCTACGAGTGCAACATAATTATTAACAGTCGGTAATAAATACGTTGCACTCGTAAATATTACGTCATAAGAAAGTCACATATCGTTTAGACTTAACGCCATTATACGTAATGTTATAACAGTAACACCATTCCATTGGATCCCAACGCATTGTAATTTGTGATACACATGTTGAGGCGCCAGTATTAATGAAGCCACTGCAGGGTGAAATGTCTGAGTCGTCATAAGTAGTTCAGAAAAGACTGTTGTATCGTACGTGTTTCTTATCGAAATGCAACGGATATATCATATGGTAGGTACCTACATACTTATATAATGATCGATAATAACGCCTCATAAAATCGATACGGACACGTCTACATTCTAGAAAGACATCTGACGAATTTCGGCGTTTTGGCGTCAGACTGCTCCAGATATGCAGTGACAGAAACGCACATTCTGCAACGACGTTTGACTTGCCGGCAATGGTCTTACACCACCATGCTTCATACATTATCAAGCATGTGAGAAAGCGTGTCATTGTTTTGGCCATTATTGCATTGAGAGACGATGATCCGGATGTCATTTCTGTATTTGGCCTTTAAACTCTTTAATAACCTTCCAATGACAATACGAGATTTAGAGCCAAAAATATTCAAATATAGAGATAAACACTGACTCATCACACGTGCTAATTATAAGATAGACGACCATGAAAAAATATTACAAAATCTTTAATATAGGCAAATATTTATTATGAAAAATAACATTATATCTCTATGATACCTCTATTATTTGTATGTTACAACATACGAGGTAAACCTCGTAGTAATAAGTTGTCATTTTACATATGATACTACTTAGCATTTATCTTTTATTTTTTCTGAAGTTTGGTTATTTTTAGTATTATTTTTACTAATTAAAAAAAAAAGGAATTATTTTTTACAATTATATTTTAATTATTGTTTTAGGATTATGACATATCCAACTGTATTTGCAATTTTGAATGAATAAAAGATTATTGACTATTGACTATTGAGAGATCATTGAGTGTGGTTCATCACGTTTTTCTGTTCCCCATACGTGTATCATATTTTGAAGGAATATACTCGTATATAACATTTGACTATTAGAAAAAAGTGAACGAAAATTTGTTTCCCGCGAAAAATAAAAATCATGTACTTGCGATCTTTCGTAGTGTTTCATTATCAACGCCGAATAGAGTCATTTAAAAAAAAACTACGAGAAATTTAGTTTAACAATTAAAATAAACGAAGACTATCGCAGTTGTTTCATATTATAAATAATATTAAATGAATTTACCGCGTGAAGTTTGTATCACCCGATGTTTCGGCGATGTTGCAACCGCGTACAACGGCGGTTGCAGAGTCTATCGTGGACAACATCGCCGCGGCGGTTGCAACATCGCCGAAATATCGGGTGCTTCAAACTTCACACTGTAAAGTCGTTTTATCTTATTTATGAAATAAACGACTTCCAATCATCGCAAAAGCTTAAAATTCGGATCGCCGAAAGCTATTTTATCGTTCAGTGATAAATACTGAATCACGAATCCTGCAGCGACAAATCCTGAATTCTCTTTGTTAGTACTGATAAAATGTTAACATGATAAAATGTTAGTATAGTATAAATACCTGGAAATACCTGGTAGAAATACCTGGCGAAATTTCCATGATATTGTCGGCCAGCTCTGCCAACATTGTTTAGTGAAAGATCCGTATGAGCGGTGAAGATCGCTTGAATTTGTTATTGCAAGCGTGTTAGGGTTTGTCCAGCACACCATAGAACACACCAGTATTTTTAACAAATTTGTGGATTAGGACTTATTACCGCGTAATGGTCGTAGTGTTGTATAAATGTACGTGGCTACGTACTATTTATACTATTAATTCGCTTAGTCGTGAATCTAATCAATCTACTCCTCAAACTCCCAATACGTATGCTCTGTAACAAAATGTAGTAACATCGAATAATAAACTCATCTTTTTAGGATAAACAGAGATACATAAAGTTCTTACTATTCTTATCAGTCGCTATCAACGACACGTTATCAGTCACTAGCAGTGACGTCATCTTAGTGCCTAATCGTTTTTACTAATGTTTGCTTAAATATAATAACGTAATGGCTAATGATCCCTTACTTTCAAGGTCTTAAAGAAATTATAAAATTAGAGGAAAATGTATAGTATTTTTTCTACTGAATGTTTGTCTATGATAATTTAATAGTAGATGTTGTCCATTCAACTGTACGTTATTGTGAGTTACCTAATTTTTTCTTGGCAAAACTAGACGTTTTACCACAGTTTGACTAATCAAAATTAAAACAAATGCAAGACTGAAAAGTTCTTGTTAAAAAATTGAGGCTAGCAGTGATTTAAAAAGAGTACGAAATTAGCAAAGGTTCTCTAAATTGGATTTGTCTTGCTTTTATTCCGCTGACTACGTAAAGTAATCGCGTTTGGATTACTCATTTAATTCTGATTCTAAAACTTAGTCATTACTTTATCGACCTGCATATCGACATCATGTTCTGTTTGTTGTCACGAATGTTATTCCTAGCATTGCTTTTTAAATGTAGAGGCTAGTCATAATTTACGCAATTCTCAAGTAGCCTAAAAATTGATAACTTTCCTATTTTGCCAGATTCTGGATACGGTGTTTACAAGTTGACTAAGCTCCATTTGGGATATAGTACAGGATCAAGTTTTAAGAATGCGTCTGTATCACATCCGGTCTTCGATTTTCGATGTGTTGAAAACCAGCGATCCTCTGAGTTCTTACACTGTGGTATATCAACGAACGAAGTAAAACAGAGTTGCTAGTGCTGCCACAGCGGCTGCCTAATCTTTGCTAAGGAATTACTTGTTAACGATTTGTTAAATAATAAAAGAAATAAAAAACACTCCTGCCGTTACAAAAGTTGAACTATTGTATTTAAAATTATTAGATAGAAATCTGATTTCACACCCGGCAAGTGGCCAGCACCGATTTGATATTAATATTAATTTCATAAATAACAACGATGAGCGGCCCTCTCTCGGCCGCGGACGAACCCGGTAGGGTTTCGTTTTAACAGCCTCGGGCGGCGCGTTTTTTTAAATGATATCCTTGAAGTAGGTAAATCGATACGAGCTAATAAGCAACTTTTGATTTAAAAAAATGGAAAAAAAAACAAAAAATTACTTTATTTTCGAAAAAAACAAAAATGTTTTTTAAATTCGAAAAATTTAATGTTTTGAAAAATATTATAAACAGTTGAGCGTGTTGCGCCATCTAGCGGTAGGTAAAATATCGCGAATATTGTTCATTCGCGATATTTCACCTATTGCAAGAGGGCGCAGCGCGCTCAACGTTTGTGAAACTTATATTTATTAGTCAAGTTGTTCAAATTTATCCAATTTAAAAAAAAATAAACGTCGCCTATTTGCTCGAACTGATTCACCCACTTAAAGTGAACTCTGTATGCGACATAAGCTAGGAAACGTTTCACCTTTCCTGGTTCTGTTTTTGTTATTTTTTAACCGACTTCAAAAAAAGGATGAGGTTATTAATTCGGTTGTATCAAATGACAATGCATTTTTTATAGTAAGCATGACCTGATTCTACACCCTGGGTCGGCTCCCGACGAGGGGACTCCTCAACGGTCAATAGCACAGACACAAAATCTTGTATACTCATTAAGTTTCTTGTATACTTGTATACTCATCATTTATGATATTTTAATTTATTTTTTTAACATGTTTAATTTTTAAGTTTAGTTGTTAATTTTTTAATTTTTTTGTGTGCACAGGTAAAATATTTTCTGGTACACCTGCCTTAGTACAGGCCTAGGCCTAGTTAGGCGGTGTTGACGCAGTGACCAAGATACTGCAGTGTGCTCTATTTTTCGCTACTGGTCCAAACACATTTTTTTTTTGTAATGCTGCAGTAAATTATATTTTGTGCTTTACCTTTAATAAATAAATAAAATAAATAAAATAAGTTATGATATCCCGTTCTAAATTTCACCAAGACAGGACTGCGGCTCCCAGGGTTGGCTTCCAACGAAGGAACTCCTAGAAGGTCAACAGCATAAACACGAAATTTTGTATACGCATTTAATTATGATGGCCCGGTCTAAGTATCACCATGACATCGCTGCTGCACTTATTTTAAAAAATGGAGTCGGTTTTTTTTTGTTAAAATTTTGTCTATTATATTCCCGATTAGAAGTCACTCTATAGTTTTCAACTGGACACCTGATAGACTTTTGACCAAGCAACTCTTTTTTTTCAATCGTGTAACATATTTGCCTTGCATTTATTCGTAGTTATAAATAAGAAATCCGCCTACATTTTAGTCGGATTGTATAATGAAATGAGACGCAAGAGATTGCGTAGGGCGGCTGAACGACGCATAATTTGCCAGGCAGATGATTGATGGTATACACACACTGTATCGTTATTGCCTCTATTGATTTAGATACGCGGTCGATGAAACCGCCCACTAAATTTTGGCAAAGCGTGGGCACGCGTTGTACTCTATGTATATCAATAATAGAGATGAGCTGAGAAACGAACGCTTCGAAATCAGCCTTGTCAGCGCTGCAGCCCATGCTTCGCTCGGCCGCGATCCCGGAAGACACGACTGTAGATGTACGTCAGGACGAAGTGCGCGGCACAGGTCTGTTACCACCTCATCTCGGCATCGCAGGGGTCGAATATCCAGCGGGTGCTGAACTTCGGGTCGAGGAAAGTGTCGAGAGTCCCATTGTACTCCGAAATACGGCTTTAGCGAAACAAAGTCCGTGGAAGAATACGTGAAGAGCCTCGAGCGCTATGTACTAGGGCCGACACCTCGCCGCACCAGCACGTCCGTGAGCTCGCTTTCCTGCACACCATGCCGCGCAGTCTGCTAGATTACCAGGCCGCCAGAGGCGGGTACCGCAGTACAGCAGTCATCGCCACAGACTATACTACGTACGCCTCTGTACACAGTATACACTTGCAAGATACCTGCCGCATAGTGCGCAGCCTTGCGACGGTACACCAACAAAGTTAATTCAGTGGACCCGTCTCACCCGAAGCTCCGCTAAAAGGCAATTACCGGAAAAGTCACAGGCATTAAACAAGGCTCGTCGACCGAATTACGGAAATGGGAAACGAACAAACGAATTCTTCCACCATAGCCAGGAGTGTCCCTGAGACTGACCCGACTACCCTAGGGTACACGTTTTTTTAAAGGTTGAGAAGCACCTGCCTTTAAAGAAAGTATACTAGCAACTTATAGCCAATATAGGGTAGGAAGGTAAGGATATAGGATTTTGAGGGTAGTAAATTGTAATTAATGTCTTTGTGTCTATCTTTCTCCATTTTTTTTATGCATATTTAGTATATTCTGGAGTTTTCTGTCTTGTCTTTTATTAGGTGTTTTCTTGTACGAGTGATTTACTTGTCTATACTTTTCGCTAGTTTTCATATCGTTTCATCCATTGTATGTACTTCGGTTAGTCTTGGGTCAATTCTTCCTGTTTGTCTTCTGTTTTGTCAAAATATTCCCATGTCATGATTAAGAGAGTCTGTTGAGTACCTCCACGTGGCTGTAAGTATATGCGATGATTTTTTGCAAAGGATGCAACCCGAGTAATTCATCCTGTTGGTTAATTCTTGTTTTTGTGATCGCCTTAGCTTACTTTTTTTTCTAGAACGCAGGTTTCTTCTTGTTCAAGTATTATCCTCAGTGTGTAAGCAAAACCTTCACCTTAAAATAAATAACGGAGCCACGGTAATAAATAATTCGTAAGATCGTTCTCAGTATTGTTTCACCATGCTGGGATCATTAAATCATGATACTTCACTTGACACTGTCGCAAAATACAGACGCCCAAACAAACCAAAGCGCAACGTGATTCGTCGTCATGTCGCGTCGTCGAGTATCTCGTCAATGGTCGCCGTATAGTCGTAAGTCGTGTTCCTATGAAAGGAAATGAATTTGGACTGCAACCAGATGAGACCACGGACGGTATATATACAGGTTGAGTTTTAATTAACCTGCATTCTTGAAGGGGACAATCGAGCAAGTAAGCAACTCTTGACATAAATTTGTGGAAAGTTTGTTTGAAAATCTTTATTGCACACACAAACGAAAACAATCTGGTGGTCCAATTGCCAAGTGGCAATATTTTCCGACCATACCGCCAGGTTTATTGTGACTAAAGGTTTATGTGGGCAAATTGGTTTACAAGTATAACATACCTTACATAATAGTCATCATAATATAAAATATAACACAGTGATTAGTAACGTATGCCAACTCGATATTGAAGGAAGGGGTGGAATATAAGGAAAACCAAAGGAGGCGGGAGGGGAGGGGGGTATTCATGAGTTGAGTAAATGTCTCTTTAACCCGTTGAGTATGAAGCAACCAAATCTGGTCGCGAAACAATTATCCGTTGAGTACGAGTCGACCAAATCTGGTCGCGCGTTTTTTTCACTTCTTTGATGTTCTCATATTTATTCATAATTATCTAATTGTTTTACAAAATGATATTTCAATATTCTATATTCGAAATTTCAATGCAATCATTGTGCAGTTGTTCTTTTTATGATTGGTGTAGTAGTTTCGTAGTTATAGTACTTTAAGTCGAGCGCCGTCGATGTCGCCGAAAATCCTGCAGATGCATCCATGAAAATACCCATTTACTCCAAGGGTTAAAAAAAAAATAAACCCGCTCAGGTTTTCAAGTTGTCTTATCGGCAAACGCACGGAATTCCAGAGTCGAGCCGCCTGCACTGCGAAAGATATAGACATGAAAGTTGATGAATGCTGAGGTATAGCCAGTAATAGATTTTCTTGAGAGCGCAATGGAAGGCCATGGGATGAAAGCGGAGAGAAGAGATTATACAAATAAGTAGGACAGTTTGACTGTAGTACGCGGAAGAGTAGGGCGAGTATGTGAAAATCCCGACATCGTCTAATGGGAAGCCACTCTATTTGCCTGCGAAAGTTTGATATGTGATCAAACTTCTTCAGGGATTAAACAAAGCGAATACACGCGTTTTGAATCCTATCTAGCTTATCGAGTACTTCTTCATTCGCATCTAGGTAGGCCACATCAGTGTAGTAAATTAGCGGTAAAAACTTTTTATCAAAAGTTGTTTACCAGCTCGTACCACTCCCCCCCCCCCCCTTCCTCCCCCTTGAAGGATGCTGGTTGATTAAAACTCAACCTGTATATAAAATAATACAATAATATAATAATACAAATATCCAGTTTATAAATCACACAATTATCGCAAATGACCATTCTAATTAGTATTCCATATCAAACATGCCTAATCTGTGTGGAGTTTAAGACCCGTGGAACAAGACCAACATGGCCCACTATCTGGTAGCGACCGACGACAGACCACTCAGTACCTAAATGGAACGATCCGTCAAAAACTTCATCAAAACTCTAAATAACGTTATTGATGGCTACAAAATGGCAGTAATTTTTCTATCTAAATCATCATATTTTTAGGGTTTATCATAGCAGCTGTAATGACGCCCAACCTAACCTAACCTAACTCGGCGGCAAATAATCAGTTTTAAAAGTTGCGCAAAAAATATTTAGCTATTATACTGATGTCTATAAATTATTTGTGTCACAGTAACCCTTTACTCCTATATTATATATTTTTCTGTATAGAGTGACTTATATGATCCTTATATTTGGTAACGCAATTTGCATAGTGTGCTATATTTTTTCCGAACATGTCTAGGTTGCCGTAAGGAAACTCTAATTATTCTAAGGGTGCCTTACATTGAGGGTGCGCGGTGCGAGGGTGAGGATACATGAAGGTGCGCAAACTCGCATGTATATTCAGGGAAATAAGAGATATTGTGGACCCGAGAACACTGAAAAACACCTACTATGCATTGTGTCAGTCAATACTATGCTATGGTATTATAGGATGGGGCGGTTGTACAAGGTCCACTCTACACCCTCTAGAAGTAGCGCAAAAATGTATTTTAAAAATAATCGCACGTAAACCATATCGATTTCCGTCAGACACTCTTTACATCCAGTCCGGGGTTTTGGATGTAAGACAGCTTTATGTTCGCATGGCCCTAATATATACTAAAAATAAAATGACACCTTATAATCAACGAGTTGGAAAGACGAGAGCAACAAGAACTGGTGATATGTTGGTGCCAAGATCTTACACAACATTTGGCCAGCGCCATTTCACGTTCATTGGCCCTAGAATGTATAACAATCTTCCCGACGCAATTAAAAGTAGTGAGAACACATCCACTTTTAAAAAATCTCTAACGGATTGGTTGTTGGAGGTGGGTAGGGACGGTTTAGGGAAGATGTTGACTGTTGTATTTTGAATGATAGTATTTAGTACTTAGTATTTAGTTTTTCCATGATAATTTTAAATGACTATTATAGGTATGTGAGCGTCATATCAATATGTAATTGATTTATATATGTATATTATTTTAGTTTTTATTTTATTTATTTTGGTTTTATTATTATTTTCGTATAAATATATGTATGTGTATGTGTGCATACATGGATATATATTTTATCTATATATGTATATAAGTATCTATCCATATTTGTATATGCGTAAATATTTGTAGTTTTAAAAATAAGTACTAATTATATATTAAGTTGACAGTGCACACTTAATATCATCATTAAAAGTCTGCCTTAGAACAGGCCTAGGCCTAGTTAGGCGACTGTGTCAATCATAAAAATAATGTCGCATCAATTTCTTGCTAACATCTTAATCAAATATGACATTAACTTTTCACTAGATGTGTTACTACTAAATAAATAAATAAATAAATTGAATAAGTTTGAGAGCCCATGGTTAAATGTGTAAGCAAGCCCAATAGGGGCGGCGCATCGGCGTATTCTTTTATATATATTTATCTCTTTCGTACACCTGCATACGTTATTAATCTAGAAATAGGAAAGGTCCTGACAGTAAAGTTTATTTGCGTTTTCAGAATGACGCCGAAAGTTACCGGCTCTAAAACGTTGGTAGGCGCAGTGAATGATTTCATAAATTTTAGACGCTGAAAATGTCATCTGGGAATATTAACAATCCAGATGCAACAACTAAAACAGAACATATTTATTCATTTCAAGCACCCCCCCCCCGCGCGTCATTTTCTAAAAAAAAAATGCGTGTGGCACTCGGGGACTGCCGCGGTAAAGCTATTGCATAGCATTTTTAAAAACCTATGCAATTATAATTATTTATTTATTTTATTTTTTTCTGATATCAGACAACTGCGCTCTATCGGAAAACGTTGAAATTATTCCTAATCATTTGCGGCTGCGGAAGCAAATGATTCGGAATAATAATTTAAACGTCTTCCGATAGAGCGCCGCGCACGAATTTTTTATTCGATAAAGCAAAAAAACGGATTATTCGAAAAAAATCGTAGATAAAAAGATAGATAATAAAATTATCTTTAAAATGGTACAGGTTTCATAATAATACGCCACATAGTATTTGCGTAGTGGTCGTTTTAGTGTTCGGTTTGACCTAATTTCACAAATTAATTACACTATGTAATATAAACAAAATCTAAAATATTCAAAGCTAAGAATATTAGGAAAATGTTCTTGTTTAACATATATTCTTTTCGAATCGTAAGCAGTACCTACTCGTTTAGACGTAATTATCAGTTTAAAATCATTCATTTTCGTTAAGAAATTTCTTCATTCGGTCGCCGCGCTGGCCTAGGCCCGCGATAAAAGCTATGCAATAGCTTAAAAACAATTACACAAAATTAGTAAATGGTTAATTATGAAAGAACCTAACAAATTATATATGGCTATATTCCTCGTGAAAAACTAATTCTCATGGCATAACTCTTGTCTCGATTCATTTGCGTAAAAGTCGAGTTTTACGTGCCGAAAAAACATCCTGCTTATTTTATAGGACTGTTACGCAACGAGAAAGGCCACTCTGTATCTAATTATTCAAGAAAATATTATTTAAATATGTTAGAGGTACATCTTGTTAAGTCCATAAAGTATCCAAAAATATGCAGTCAGTCGCTCCAGACGAGCATCTCGTTGCACCTTCAGATAATATTGCTACGCGAGTGCACAGATTAAGAATATGTATACTTACTAATCAACCAGATGCATCACGACCATCCATTCGCCGCGTTCTCCATGACGTGATGTTTGACGTGACGTAACGTGAGCTAAACGATGTTTTGAAGTAAAAGAAACAAATATTATGTATACATGTATTTCCATACATACATAGTGATCATAATATTTGATCACAATATATAACTTTTAATGACCAACATATAACCTTTGATGAAATGTTACACCATGTCATTCAGTCTCATTCAGAAGGTGGATTAATCCAGTAGTATTTACCTCTCTCAAGCTATACCGGACTAAGAACTCCAAGTAGGGGGTTATCACTATGAAGGATTTAGATGTAATATTTGATACGCGCTTTAAGAACTATTGTAAATATGTGTCCTATAACTTAAAAAAAATAATTTGATAAAATATCGAATGTGAATAATTTATAAATTATATGTTTTACATGTTTTTGAGACACCAGAATCCTAATATTAAAAAAAAAAGTGAAATTATTGATTAAAACGCATTTACCGTTTATTTTAAATCGCAAATGAACAACGAACTCTGGCGATATTAAATAAATAATTAAAATATTTATTGCGACTTTTGTATTTGTTTTTTTTCTTATAGTAAATACGTATGATTTCTGAGTTAAATAATAAAATAATAAAATTTTCGAAAAACTAGTAACTGCATCTTTATGGACACTTATGTCCCATCAATTTATACATATTCTATTTAACCAATTTTCACAAAACTTGACATGCGTGTTAGTTACGTCGCCCTTCAACATTTTATGTTTGAAGAACTTCTATACTCTACCTCAAAGTTTATGATCTTTAAAGAGTTAACTTCCACTGACACATTGAAGCTATCCATGCTAAGGCAAAAAATACATCAGGTTTTTGGTAAGAAATCCTCGATATTTTCAAAATGCTATATTGGTAAATCTGTTCAATTCATTGGTAAAGTTTGTTTTGGAATATTTTGGAAAATTTCGAAAAAAGGCATTTACTCGTACGCACCTTATGTACACACCCTCACGCAGAGAAGTGAATTCAGATTTATGTTTTTATTACATAATATTTTATATTTGGATTTATTTTATAATTATATTCGACTACTTTTAATTTTTAATGATTGTGTTGATTTTTTAGTAATCATTTTATTTATTTTTCATTTTCCTTTTTTGGTTTTTTTATATATTTGTATATTTTTATTTTTAATGATTATTTTTGATTATTTTGTATGCTTTTGTATAATATATAATTTTGAGTATTTTTGGTAATATATAATTTTATACATTAGCTTTTTACATTTATACTTATAAATAATGTGTAAATTAATGCTAATGTATAATTTTGAGTATTTTTGATTATTTTGTATGATGGAGAATTTCTGTTTCTTAAAATTTCATTTAAATTACTATACAATTGGTGTCCTCCTCGAAACAGGCGCTGCTTTGATAGGGGTGATGCAAAATCTATGTATTTAAAGAATTTTTATATATTTTGTTAAATAAATAAATAACATAAATATACATTATTACAATTTGACAGTATAACGAAAATGAGCATAATTTCGTCAATAAAAATATAGCGATCCTTCATTGTTTCTTGCTGTAACGGTAAATAGACATAGACAGTTCAGTTCACTGCTACCATTCAAAATAAAGCAGTTAAAACTGTCGAATTCTCCTGGTGGTGAACGGTTTCGTGCAGCTTGGGCCACAATATCCATTTTGTTCTCGGATCGGCTCAACTCACGATTCAGCTCCTATTCAGAAGCCTCCTCGGATAGAAGGCTACCCCGGGTAAGACTTCCGTGTCTCAGGCCTCAGAGCTGGTGGACCGGTTTCTCCCGGCGGGATTGCATCCCGGCGCCACTGGACGGTTTGCGCACCGGTCGGCGATGCCAATCGGTTGTGCATCTGACTAATTGCTGAAGGGGTCTGGAGACTATGGAAATACACTGTTTCCTAAGCAGCAGGGGTGGATGTTGACCTGTTGTCATGCCACTCTTGAAATGACCTTGGGCCACTCGATCCCGTGTGACACTACGGGCAAAGAACGCCCAGGTCCGCGATAAATTCTAACTGAATTACCGCTGTAGGTAGAGGTCCTGTAAGCGACCTCCGACCCGTAACCAGTCGGGAGGACGGAGGTATCCTGAAGGTTAATTCAAGACGGAGATATCGTGCCAAAACTGGTAGTCAGGGGGCGATGCTGTCCGCTGGGTACCTTTCCCGGTGCCTCGCCGTAGGGCGTTGGCCTCTGACGGGCAGGTGGCGGAGCTTGACGGTGGATTGTTTTGTCCTAAGTCTTCTGCGCTTACCTCACGGGAGACAGAACGATACATTTCGTTAAAACTTCCTAAGATGACGGGTTCGCCCGTTGTAGTTGACAACTCTAGTTGTCGAATTCTTCTTTACTGTTTATGTCGTATCTGTAGTGAATCCAACCAACTATTTGATTAAACTGTGACTTATGCCACGACCGAAATTACGCAAAGATAACACGTCGCGCGTCGTCTGACAGCCGCTTAGACGTGACATTCTCGATCGCTGAATGAGTATAGTACTTTTCTATTTCGGCACTGGAGTGGAGAGGTCTCTACTGTATAGTGATGGACAGGCGACCTCGGGACGCTCTTTTAACGCGAGATATTCGGTCGCTGGAATTATGTATGTATTTCGGCCGAACGTCCTACGATTTTAACCTGACCGGGAAATATCGGTGCCAAGTTTATTGGGGTAGCCGTACTGATGTTTCAGATGCAGGCAGCTAACGGTCCTCGTGTAGTTAGGCCATTAAGTAGTTGGGCCCTCGTGTAGTTCGGCCACCTGCTTGATATCTCACGGTTCAGCTGCTATTCAGTAGCCTCCCCGAAGAGGGTCGAACCCGGAAAGGACTCTGTTTCCCATGCCGCGTCAGGTGGATCAGTTTCCCTGGGTGATGTCATTCGGGCGCTGCTGGGCGGTTTGCGTATCGTGCGGCGTCAACCTATCGACTATGCACTCCGGCGAATAACTGGAGGAGTCTACCCGCGGAACAACGGATTGACAGCTCTTTCAGGCTACCCTGGACAACGGCGGCTGCAACGTCGCCGAAACGTCGGGTGCTACAAAATTCATGCTGTTAATTCGTTTTTTATCTTATTTATAAACTGAACTAATTTTGATAAAACTTCTCAAAGAGTTTGAAACCAGGTTTCAGGATTTAAAAAATATTCAACCATCTTTAGATGTTTTCTCAATGCCTTTTAACGTAGACTGGTAGAAAGTCCCGCCTGAATTACAGCTGAAAATGATTGAGTTGCAGTGTAGCGCTCAAATTCAACAAAAGATGATTTTTATAAATCACTGCCCAAAGCACAATTTTCAAAGTTTATTGCTTATGCCCAGAAAGTAATTACAATGTTTGCGTCATCATACGTTTGCGAACAAACGTTCTCCACCATGAAGATGCGAAGAAAACACTCTTCGAAGCAGGCTAACTAACGAACACCCTTTTTTCACTGTTATAAATATCATCGTCTCAGCTCGAACCCGATTACAAGGACATCATGGCCAATCAAAAGCTGCTCCATGTTTCACATACACCTACCATTCCAGGACCTTCTTCTTCAGGCAATAATTAACCGGGGGGGTGTAAGCAGTACACCTATCTGCAACTTTTATAATAATTAAAAATTAAAATAAAATTTAAAAAAAACATTTTTTGTTGTAACTCACTCCAGCCGGCCCCCCGTGAAATTTATTTTATTTTTCTGGCCCCTCGTGGAAAAAGTTTGGCGATCACTGATCTAAACGCTCGAGCCGTGTTATTGTTAAAACCGTTTTGTCATCCAGAGTGTCACAGAAGACCTTAACTGTCAAAATATCAAGTAAATATTTGTCTATCTGTCCAAATCTCCAAATGATAATGAATTAATATAAATATATCGTGTTTAGTGTCAAATGAAAGATTCGATTAAGTACATTCTGGAAATATATATGTATCCACATGGAAAAATACAGAAACCACAAATATTTCATTAAAAAAACCGTAAAAAATCAATATAAATACAATAGTTCATTTTCTGTAACGACAGTCGTGTTTTTTATTCTTTTTAATATATTTAATATAGATTTCACTTTTTGTTGTGTCTTTTATTCTTTTTAATATATTTGCTTATTAACAATATATAGTACACTAGCTGACCCGTGCCCACTTCGTTGGGCGGTAAAACTTTTTGCTTGTGATGAAATTATGAGTGTGGTTTGGTTAGTACTGAGTGCTATGATATGCTGACTGCCAAAAGAAGGTTTATATTTTTACTGCATATGTATGTATGTATTTGCATGCCAATTTGACTATATTACCGTTATTTGTGAGTGTCTTCTTGTGAGTGTCTTAATTGTGAGTGTCTTATCTCTTTAACCATTTATGCTGTAAAAGTGAAATTATATGCAGTAAAAGGGAAAAGTCTTTTGTTTTAAACACTTGAGACGATAAATTTACTTATTTTGATAATAATTCATAATTATTTATAATATGACTAATAAACATGACGTAAGGATTTAAATTATTTTTTTAAATATAAAATACTACTTTTTGTTACTTAAATATAAAAGTTAGACATATGCTGTCGCTGACTTTTTTGTAGGCATTATCAAGCTCTACAACTTTTCTCTAGAACTTAATCACTTCCGTTGTCACTTCCACATATAACAGACTTTGGAAATCCGACTACCACGAACAAGTCTTTTAATTTTTCGGATTAATATATAGCCCTATGACACTCACAAATAACGTGGCTTTCTATTGGTAAAAGAACTTTCAAAATCGGTTCAGTAGATCCAGAGATTACTTTCTACAAACTCACAAACTTTACCTCTTTATAATATTAATATAGATTATGTCACAGTCGTGACTTTTATTTCTTTTAATAGATTTGCTTGTTAACAATATATGAGTTTGAACGGTTTGGTTGATACCATGGCTGAGTATGCGGTGAGGGGGTTAAGTCTAATCTAACTATAACACGGCCAAATGGCGCCCAACCGGCAAGTGAAACGTATAATATAGATAACAAGCACGAGGCGATACGACAGTTTACTCTGCCGTGGGTGATATAAATAAAAATCTGGCGAGACTCTTATCAACTTCCCGCGTTGATCTAAGCATACAACCAGCGCAAACAACAAAACGTTGACTTTTCACAGCATCGATTCTCTCTGATTTCCGGTGCGGATATTGCCATCTAGTGGTAACAGCGCTTACCTGTGTTTACTGCACCGTTTATCGGGACCGATCAAAAATTATTATTTTCAAATGATTTTGAAATAAGTTAACCAGGATAATTGTTTTGTGACGTTTTTAATATCATTAATCTAAAATGCTAGAGGGGAGGGGCGTCAATGTTAAGTTTTTGCTCCGGCTCGGGAAAATGGTAGGTCCGGCGCTACTGGTTCATTTCTATAATCGCGGGCTTCTCTATTTTGTACTGTCATACAGTTATTGACAGTTACATATTTTTGCATTAACTGCTGTACCAAAACGCAAGAAGCAGTGATGAATAACACCGGCACGCGATATCATATTCGAAATTGCGATGCGAATTTTTATAATGATTGTGCATACGAAATTTCGATCAATTATAATATCAGTAACACGGCTTTGACATACAATTTATATTAAAATACAATTCCAACTCAAACCAATTTTCGAAATGACCAATGTAATAAACGGCAAAGAACCTATTCAAATGTTTGGTCTACATTTTCATTTGCTTTTGATGACGAATTTTGATAAAGTATATTATTTTATGTGTTTCTTGATTTAACATTCATAATATAGATAGAATTACAACAAACTAAAAACACTCACATTATTTATTGGGCAATTGGATAACGACCAGTGAAAATCGCATAAAAATCGTGTCTGTATTTTTTTTGCGAAAAATATTTTGACATAATTACATGTTTTTTTTATTTTTTGCTTTTACTTAGTAATTTCATGATACCCCTAATACCCTAATGCGCTTGATACCTTATCATTTAATTGATATCTACATCCTAAAACTTACTTCATTCTTCAAGGATATCCCATCTCTACGGTCTATGATAGATAGCTCTTATCAGTTTTACACGTAAATGTCAATGCACGTAATCTCGTTATCATACAACTAAACTCATTTTAATAATCGTGTGACATAATGATTTTGTTACATTTGTTTTCTCAATATTAACTGTTGTCAGCCTTAGCAGAACCGAAAATAGACTAATTAGAAATTAATAACAATTCTACAATAAAACTGGATAATACAATTATCCATCAATATCACTATCAACTATTCATCTATTGCTGGTAAAATGGATTTTGCACACACAGCAATCAAGAGTCATATTTGCAAATCATCTTAGAACATTCCTATAAAGGGCTCTCTAGACGATCAAGCATGCTTGTCAAGCTTCGCGTCGCGGGCTGGGAGAGGATCGTAAACCGCAGAAAATATGAAAATATATATTTTTTACTATTTACCAAAAATGCCTAATTTTGTAGGCAGGGAGTCACGTCATTCATCAAACAATTACGTCTAATTTACGTAACTCCCTGGTATGAACTACAAAATTAGCCATTTTTAGTAAATATTACAAAAAAAAATATGCATAATTCCTGCGGTTTACGAACCCCTCCCTGCCAGCGACGCGAAGCTTATCAAGCATGCTTGATCATCTAGAGAGCCCCTAACAAGCATGTTTTGTAACTGCCTAATAATTGAACAAGAAGGTCAAGTGAAATACTTAGGTGAGATAATAAGTAGCCGACATGTGCTACTTTAATAAGTTTATGAGATTTTGAAAAGGCGGTTTCTAGCTATCAATATACAAAATTTCAAATCAATGGAGTATTTATCGATCGATGGAGAACACATTCTTGCAAGCTGACAAAATTCTTGTGTTGATTTTTTTCCAAAATTAATAAAACTGAACAAAGAGCTGTGATAAAGTTCTTCAAATAAATGGTTTGAAGGAGCAGCTATTTTAAAAATGATGAGTTAAAAATGTTTTGGGTGAAACTAATCTGTCTTATTCCTCAGTTACAAACTGGGTGGCTGTGTTTAAAGGCGAAAAAGCCTTACGACTCCGAAAATGATCTCCAACGTCCTTGGAAGATCCAGACAATCGAAATTATCTGAAATAGCTGGTAGTGTGGGAATTCCTAAAATACAGGTACTTCAAGTCCTTTATGAAGAATTGCATATGAAAAAGCTATCTCCCCGTAGTGTGACGCGTTTGCTTATCTATACTAATATTATAAAGATGTAAAGTTTGTGAGGTTGTAGGAAGTAATCTCTGGATCTACTGAACCGATTTTGAAAATTCTTGTACCCACTGAAAGCCACGTTTCTTTGTGAGTGTCATAGGGCTATATCCGAAAAATAAAGAGACTTTTTCGTGATAGTTGAATTTGCAAAGTAAGTCGGAGAAAAAACGGTCAAATGAAAACGTTTCTTACGAACGTTGCTTTAACGATGAGAGATATATTGTGTTCTAGAGAAAAGTTGTAGAGCTTGGTAATGCCTACAAAAAAGTCAGCGACAGAATATGTCTAAATTTTACATTTAGTCACAAAAAGTAGTTTTTTATATTAAAAAAATAATTTTAATCGTTAGGTCATGTTTATTGGTCATATTATCAACAATTATGAATTCATATCAAAATAAGTAAATTTATCGTCTGAAGTGTTTAAAACAAAAGACTTTTCCCTTTTACTGCATAAATGGTTAAAGAGATAAGACACTCACAAATAAGACACTCATAAGACGATACTCACAAATAACGGCAATTTAGTCAAATTGGCTTGGCATGCAAATACATACATACATATGCAGTAAAAATATAACCCTTCTTTTGGCAGTCAGGAAATAAATCATAACACTTAGTACTAACCGAACCACACTCATAATTTCATCACAATTAAAAAGTTTTACCACCCAACGAAGTGGGCACGGGTCAGCTAGCACTTGAATAAAAAGAATTCGAATGCAAAACTCTCAACACTGTTTAAACTGTTTTAAGAGTAATATTGACTGGATTTTTTTGTGGCGATTTGCAAGAAAAAAATAAACGTGGCTCTCCACTATATACATAGAGAATCCAAAATTCAATCAAAACATTGAACATAATCTGGATATTCGGTTCCAGAGAAAGCTAAAGTTATGAAATCGGCTAGAGAAAGTAATGGCACTCGTCTTTTGAGATGCAAAGGAAATTCTGATGATATATTACCTTTCGAAAGGTCACAAACTATTACTATACTGCTTTAATCTGTTGCCCAAGCTACAGGAATGTATCCAGCAAAAAGACCAGGTTGTCTTGAAAGAAATCATCTTCCACCAAGACAACGCTATCATTCACACGTGCGTTAAGGCTATGGCGAAAATCAACGAATTACACTATAATTTGTAATACCATCCACCTTGTTCAACTGAGCTAGCACCCTCAGACCTCTACCTGTTCTCCGAGCTCAAAATTCTTTCATGTGGACAGACATTTGAAACGAATGACGACGTTACATCTGCTGTAAAGGAATATTGTGTAATTCATTTTATGGAGGGCATAACTATAATTGGACCGTATATGGATTAAGTGCGTAGAGTTTAAAAGATACTTGTAAATAAGATAAAAAACGAATTTACCGCGTGAAGTTACACCCGAGTTTCGGTGACGTTGCATACTGCCCTGTACAACGGCAGCTGCAACGTCACCGAAACTTTACGCCGTAAATTCGTGTTTTATCTTATTTATAATGTCAAACAACGGCGATAGTCTTCGATTTCATTAAAAGAGACTACCTCAAAAAATAAAATAAAGATTATCACTTTAAACTGGGTTTTATCTTTATTAGGCTGGGTGCTTATTATATAATCCCACCCTCGAACCTGGTCTTAAACCTTAAAAGTAACCTTAAGTCGGACCCTCGAATTATTATTGCTGTGAGTAAAATCAGGAAACTGAATTTTACTTTTAAGACCCTTAGAAATATTAATTATTTATTTATTTATTTATTTTTATTTATTTATTTGTTACAACTTGGTATAGAGTTAACAGTGAGATCGTACAGATATGATTTGTAATTATTTATATAAGTAATAAGAAAATGAATACAACCCATACGATCATTCTAGACGAATGCCCAACTAGACCGAACAGCCTGTATCTGGGCATACGAAATATATAACCTTTGTTTTTTGAGTAGTACTGACGTTTGAGTATTATACCATTAAGATAATTTTAATGTCTACTATACGCTAGGCCACAGCACGATTGCAGAGGAAATGGCAGATATGCATCAACAGAGTCTGGTTCCATTAAACGACAACCGAATATTTAACAAATCTCATACACTCCATGTCGAGAAGAAGCCAAGCGGCAATCGCGAAACGAGGAGGTTTTAAGAAATATTAAATCTGTAAAATAAAACATTTAAAATATAGAATACGTAACGAAATTACATTGTTATTTATTTTCAATGTTAACCAGATAGTTTTCTATCAAAATATTAAACAAATTTGGTTTTATTTTTTAAATATAATAAAAAATTAGGCCATTAAAATTTCACATATAATTGGATTTTCATGCGTGAAACAGTCCAAGAGATATTTAACTTAGAAAAAAAAATCACGACCTATTTATATTATTCCATGAAGTTAATACGAGAACAGAACAGTACTGAACAGTGTAGTTGAACATAAATGCTTCCTAAAAAGTTCGACAATTCGAAATTGTAATTCTGTATTCCCGGGATATTCTGCATGTCAATCGTATAGCCCAGAATGGTAAGCACTAAACCAAATTGTAAATCATGAATCGGAGTATAAGATTACGTAGGATTTCATGTCGTATTAACTTACAAATCAATTTTAGAGTCAAGGGATTAAATTGTGTTAAATGATAATAACGTGGGAAACCATTGCATAAGGCCTTAGACGTGGGATCACTAATGGGGCATTAAAAGACGGCATTTGAAGCACTTTCTATGAAAAAACCATAAATAAATTTGCGTAAGCGGCTTGATTTATTATGGAGTTCATAACAGGAGAGGATGTTGCATCACTGATCGGTCGCTGCAACGTGTCACTTAAATTTATTACAGAACTATCGTGGAGAGTGGAGGAAGTCCAATCCGATAGACGATTTTAAATGCCACTTTCTGTGGTAATAGTTGATGCCAAATGGCAACTTTTCACATAGGGAGGCACTTGAAATTCCGTGCAGGACACAAAAATAGGAATGTGTTTTCCCTTTCTTTTCCACAAGTATGTCTATGGGGTCTCGTATATGCTAAGAAACACTTATATTTAATAAGCAACAGTGGTTTAAAGTATTTTGGAAAGTTTATTAAATTAAGGAAACCACTTTTTAAGTAAAAAATGACTAAATCATAAGAAACACTCATGTAAATATCTTTTTTTGCAGCTATTATGACTAGATCGTCTTTTTCATATTCCAATTTATCCCTGAAACAAAATAATTATATATTATTATAATATTAAGGCATTGGCTCTACAAAGCAATATTATGATATTTAAATTGTGAAACAAACAAAAAAAAATCAAATCAACCTTCTAGTCTATTTACCGCTACATTGTCGAACCTTAGTGCAGTTCGTGCAAAGTGCAGTGCAGTGCTGATCCAGTGCAAAGTTTGTTTGTTTATACTCTTTATTGTGAAAATGTCACAATGGGCGGGTTTATTGTCATATGATAATCTCTTACAACCAACCCTACTATGACGTGTTATATGTATGTGTGCGTGTAACATGTGTGTAAGTGTGTGTCTTGTTATTGCATTCGATCGACAGAAATCAAAATGCAATTCCGTTAATTTGATCCCAACGGAAAATGGTGACCCAGCCGGGAATCGAACCCGGGACCTTACAATGTAAAATCAGGCGACCTGAAAAAAGTGCACTGTGATCACATGTAAAGAAGAGTCTCTGTCACAAGACCTTTCAAAATCGAAATTAGAAATAAAAATGGCGGCTATAATAGCAGCCATCTTTAAAAACCGCTATTTTGGTCTCCTACACAGATTTTCAAGTGCCTATCTACCTAAATAGTTGTCTTTTTGCACGACTGCTTATCAAAAAAGGATTGTAATGTGTTCAGGGTTCATCTATGTATGTTTACCGTTTTAATTCGACTATATTATTCGACTATATATTGTGTGTTTAGTAGGTAGCCATTGACTATTCTTTAATTTGTTTTGAAATACGATTCTACGACGAATAACTTTTAGTAGGTTCCAAAGTTTCTTAGATACTGTATATTTTTAAAAATTAATATATGTATGTAACGTAAAGATTAAAGTAGTAATGACACTTACTACTTAAAACAGAAATATTTTTACACGTCCAAGAGCGGTTTTTAGCCACCAATTGGTCACGACGTAAATGTAATGTAATGTAATGTATAACTTCTAAACCATTAAACCGATTTAAAAAGATGTGGTATTGTTAGAATCGTTGTTATCATCCCCAGTGTCATAGCGTACATTAACTCTCAAAAAATCAAGTAAATAGTTATCTAAAGTACAACTCTCCAAATGTCAATAAATTAACATTTATCGTGTTTAGTGTCAAATGAAAGGTCTGATTAGGTTAATTCTAAAAATAAATATGTATCTATATGAATAAATACATAAGCACCAAATATTTCATAAATAAAACCGTATTTTTTATTGTAAATTTTACAGTACCTAGTACACTTTTTGTAACGGCAGTCGTGTTTTGTTTCTTTTAATATATTTACTGGTCGCATCAATTATTACCACAGAAAATGGCATTTGCCAATCAAAAAGTGTAGTTTGCTTTACCCAACCTACTACGCCGTACTCTAAGCAGTTCCACTAGCCAAAAAAAATACGATTCGACACCTTCTCCATTTTTCTTTTGAATAGAGATCGTTTTTGGAGCTACTTAACGGTGATTTATTTGCTACGATTGGCTACGCACGTTGCCAGCCGGTAAAGTAGCCGGTTTTTATTACGCTGCATGTTCACCTAATTAGCGGGGGCGTTTTATTTCACCGAAAAAGCCGTCCAAACGGTCGTTTAATTTTATTATATCAACGCGGAAATATTACCAAGAATGGCTATTTATGGGAAAGGCGTGATCAATGAAACAAACTGGTTGTTTTATTAATTAACTGAGATTATTATAATTAGCCTTTTACCAATATGGACAGGCGAAGATCGTTGTTTATTACATAAATGGCGCGTTGTAAGGTATTACTAAAATGAGGTTTATCGCTATGTATCAATCGGCTGCTGAATTAATTATCGTAATATTGTTATAAAGAAGGATAGGCAAAAATACATGGGACGCGTCTCCGCCACCAATAACGAACACTTGGAGGTGTCAACTACACAGGGCGAACCTGTCACAACAGGAAGTTTTGACGATATTTGATCGTTCTGTCTCCCGTGAGCTGAGCGTAAAAGACTTGGGACGAAACAGTCCACTGTCTAGTTACGCCACTCGCCCGTAGGAGACCAACGCCTTACTGCGAGAAGCCGGGTATGCAACCAGTGGGCCGATACTCGCGCCCTTACTTTTAGTTGCGGCCAGATTTCTCCGGCCTCCCGACTGGTTACGGATTCGGACTGTTTCGTCCCGAATTCTCTACGTTCACGCCAGGTTGAAGGAACGACGAATATTGTTATACCTAAAATAGAAGACTATCGCGGTTGTTTGACATTATAAATAGGATAGAAAACGAATTTACCGCGTGAAATTTGCAGCACCCGACGTTTCGGTGACGTTGCAGGCGCCGTTGTCCAGGGTAGACTGAAGAGCTGTCAATCCGTTGTTTTGCGGGTAGACCGCATACCGCTGCCGCCACTGTGTAGGTTATAATGGTGGTGGGGGGCCGGGCTCGGAGCGCGCGAATTTTGAAAATCCGTCTTGCACACAACACTCACTGTATCCTGTAATTTTGAGTCCTGTAAAGGATGTAATACCACTGCAAACCCCGGGTGTGTATAAAGTCGAATGCAGTTGCGGTCTAGCCTACGTTTTACAAACGAAACGGCCCATAGCCACGCGACTGACAGAACACATCAAAGCTGGTAAAAACGTTCAGCGAGAAAAATCGGCGATCTGCAAACATATATTGGATAGCGGAAGTAACCACTGGATGCAGTTTCAAAATCCCATTGTCCTATCCTAGGAACAATTCTACTTTCCTCGCATGATTCGGGAAGCCATTGAAATAAGAAGAACCCCAAACTTCAATAGAGACGACGGTTACAAACTCTCTTCTACGTGGAACCTCTTCTTAAAATGTTTCCGCCACCGAACGCCGAACGCAAAGACGTAAGACAGGATACAGTGAGTGTTGTGTGCAAGACGGATTTTCAAAATTCGCGCGCTCCGAGCCCGCCCCCCCACCACCGTTATAACCTACGCAGTGGCGGCAGCGGTATGCGGTATACCCGCAAAACAACGGATTGACAGCTCTTCAGTCTACCCTGGACAACGGCGGCTGCAACGTCACCGAAACGTCGGGTGCTACAAATTTCACGAGGTAAATTCGTTTTCTATCCTATTTATATTGTTATACCTTCCTGGGGTGACGGGTTCGCCCGTTGTAGGTGACAACTCTACAGTGGACAATTTACAAACAAAAGTTCATAATATGTCTCTTGCCGTGTTTAAACTTACATGCAGAGTGAACTTATATTTGTGGATGAGACACTATCACAGGCGGAGAAATCGCTATCATCCATAATAACCAGCCATCCCTACTTCCACCTTTAGTTCAATGGATTTCGGGCTTAGTTAATCGTGTAGATACATTTGTAGACATGCAGTCTACCTAGAACGATTATATCTCGATAATACTCTATCGCGTTATCGTATGTTACTCGTATTAGTCATAACTATAATTTAGCCCCACCCTATTATGGGTGGAGCGATATATGTGTGTTTACTTTTTATCAAAAGTCATTGCACTTTGAGAAGTTTAATCTTTTTTTTGTAAGTGTGTATTTTGTTTGCATAAAAAATGTGTTTTGGGACTTTTTACACCTACACTCAAAGATAAAGTATTATATATTAGTGGTTTAATAGACTGTCCAGCTTTAACTGAGCGAATTTCCTTGAGAGTGCCCCCCAGAAGTACCCGAGTTTCTCGTTTGTTTCATGTGCCCAGGTGCAATTCAAGCCACTTCAGCAACTCTACTATGATACGGTTACTCACCTCTTTTAATAACAGGTTTAATGACCTTGACATTTTTTCTCTGGACAGGAAGCCTTTTCTTCACGCAGTCGAAGAAAAGCTCAGGAACGATAATTAATTTAAATTTACTTATTACTTTATTATATACAATATATTTATGTGTGTATGTATGTCTATATGTATATATATGTCAATAGTATACGTATGTATGTGTTATAACAATCCCTCCCTTCCATTTCCATTCCCCTATTGTACTTATACATTTATATTTAGAAATGCTTCTTTTTCCGTTTTTCTTAAAAAGAAGGTTATAAAATTATTATGTTTTAAATGGGTACTTTATATTTTTTGCTAATTTAAAATGTATTAATGGCTATATTGATGTTAATTTATAAAATGTTTTTTTTTATATAAAGAATATGCTGTTATACATTTAGTTAATAAAATAAATAAATAAATAAATATAATCCTATTCAGATCCAGTAACGGAAAAACCAGTAACCGTTTATTACAGTACAGTACAGCTACCGTGCAGTTAGTTAATTTATCTGTCAACTTGTCAATTAGTACAGCGCATCAGCACGTCATTGTCAACTACAGTACAACTATATTGTCAAGTACCTACAGTACATGATATCATGTCAACTCGTAGTAGAGCTACTATTAATTTATCTGTCAACTTCACCCATGTTCTTCATATTTTTGGTATTTATTGAGTTTTGAAACTTGTAGTAAACTGAACACCATTATCCTGGTGTAACATTTCCTATCATTTTAAAAGGCAATGGACACCTGTCGAATGGCGTATTTTATCACAAACTTTTATTTACCTGCACAAGCAATGTTTGTTAGTTTGTTATGTCAAATCTTGAATCTGAATTAGAACCAAATCCTCTTGTCCTAGGAAGTTGAAATTTTACATGTTGGCTCTGTTCCAATGACTATACATTTGGTAAGCATGACCTGATTATACACCCATGATCGGCTCCTGGCGAGGATACTCTTTCACGGACAACAGCAGTGTCTCAATTTATAAAACTCTTAAATTGGTACTCAATAAAAGAAGGACTCTTTAACCGCTGGAATGCTAATACCACCGATCGGTGTTTTTATCGTTGCGACAACTCGCGGGCGGTCGATTTACGTATTTATGCAATTAAGTAATTATATGCGATAAAAGACGCCTTCATTGAATAAGCCACCATTATAGATTAGTATGCGTGCACTAACACCCCCTATAAAGAAATTTTTGAGGGTTGAAAACATGCCGTCTTAAGTTTCATTCCCATAGCTAGCTTTATAGAATATAATAGAATAGCTTTATTGTGCTGTAACAGCATTACTTAATGAATATTACACTTGTTTTATAAAAAAAGATAATGTATTCACAAATGGCGGACTTATCGCTATAGCGATATCTTACAGTTAACCATAAGGGTTAATCATCTGATCAATTATAACCACCTGTTAAAATCTTTAAGTTTACCTATGTTCACATTAAAATTCTACTATACAAAAATTCTAATAATTCTAATTAAACACTAATTCCCCCCCCCCCCCCCTCCTTGTAAAATAACAAATTTTAAGTAATAAAGTAAATATTTATGTTATTTTAAGTAAGAGAGTATTTATTTTATTTTTGATGTTTAGAAATTCCAGTTTACCTGGATAATCAAAACCCGCCTATTTTTTTCTGGATACGGCCTTGATTTCGACGCACGCGCCAACATCAAATTGTTTTGTTTTTGTTCCGAGTGGTGGCGGGGCGCTATCTGGCGTGAACCTCCATCCAAGCCATCCAACCACAAAAAGGCGCCCGTTTTAGTCCGTCCCGTTTTTTGTTCGCCCCTGTAGTCCTCTATGCCCCGGTGATTTGTCGATGGAAGCCCGAATATCTTTGTACAAATATTTGATCTGATAACGGCCGGCACCCGACACGGACCCGCGACGGACGATACAGCCACAGCACCGGGTCCCTTGGGGTCTTTGTTAGTGGACTGTTGCAAGTATGTTTTGCGAATACTGCTTAACTTATAGTCAATGCACAACAACCTGCCATCGTATAATACAATAAATTGTAAAAATGCATGTAGAAATATAAAAATATTTTAAATTCAAAACATTAATTAATAAATTACTCTTATGGGAACTGGATGGTGATAGAATCCTTTAATTCTTTTAATATCATATTCATTAAAACTGCCTGGGTATTGGGTGGATTTTCTGTCTCTATCCACCTCGTTGGAGTAAGGAAACTGTTACAAGTATTATGAATAGGATAGACACGAATTTACCGCGTGAAGTTTGTAGCACCCGACGTTTCGGTGACGTTGCAGCCGCCGTTGTCTAGGGTAGACTGTACTCTAGACAGTCTACCCTAGACAACGGCGGCTGCAACGTCAGCGAAACGTCGGGTGCTATAAATTTCACGCGGTAAATTCGTTTCTATCCTTTTTATAATGTTAAACAACCACGATAGTCTTCGACTGTTACAAGTATGTTGGCGGTTGTGCATTAGGCGGTTTGCTAACTACACTGCTCAACTGGCAAATTGCCGTGAAAGTCTGGAAACGTACGATTCCTTAGAATGGGGGGGGGGGGGGTAGGGTCATTTATTGGGGGGTAGGTTCACTCCCCTACCGGTCGACTGGATCAGGGAACTCCTGGCTGTGGTGGTATTATCTAATATATTCTAACCAAGAGCATTTCTAATTTACGGTTATTTAAATATACGAAATTATTAATAATAAAAGTCTATAGCGAGCAGACTCTTTAATAAAGGCCGTTGCTTGTTGGTTTGAATGTCAGATCGGTTTATCGGTGCATATGTCAAAGATAAGCCGGAACACGAATTCGTATCTTTCGAGTAATAAAAACAGACCAACCGCAACGGTCAATATGGAATGCACTTCTAAAATATACCTTTCTTCACACTTTTAGAGCCGTTATTTCATGGCAATAGTATTTTATTGCAATACAATATTATAATATTTACATAAAAACGGAATTTAAATAATATTTCAAATGGTAGAAGAAGGTGGTGTAATTGGGAAACACGTTGGGAAGTTGAAAACAAATGAACATTAAGGACTTTATAGCACAATTAAAGTTACACTTTAATTTTACAAGTACAAACCATAGCGGGGTAATTTTACAAGTACAAACCATAGCGAGGTAATTTTACAAGTACAAACCATAGCGGGGTAATTTTACAAGTACAAACCAAATCAGGGTAATTTAACAAGTACAAACCATAGCGGGGTAATTAACAAGTACAAACTATAGCGGGGTAATTTAACAAGTACAAACTATAGCGGGGTAATTTTACAAGTACAAACCATAGCGGGGTAATTTTACAAGTACAAACCATAGCGGGGTAATTTTACAAATACAAACCATCAGGGCGACGCGACGCGCCGCAACAATAGACATTTATTTCTGCGACAGGCCTGTGGCTACTGTGCGTATAGTTCTGTCAACGCTTCTTTTCTCTCGCTGGCTTCTCTCGTAAAGATATAAAACGTTATATCTAATTAAATATCCGGTCTTGAATAAATAAATAAATAAATAAATTAATCTAGTTAACACTGGCAATTAACGTTCCGAATGTGATAAGACACGCTGCGCTGCTTCTGTTTTGACTAGAGCGCCCGTTAAGCAATTAATCACTGTACAATTTGACAGATCAGCGATTAACCATTAGATTGCTAATGATACATAAACACAATTAGGAATTATAATAGAGCTATAGATTAAAAATATATATCACCTTTCCTTTTATTAGAATATTAAATATTGGGTCCTTCCTTACCTATGAAGTTGCTGTTCTATAGGAGAAATTTAAGGCCAAAAATTTTGTATGAAAAATTGATATTTAATTAATAGAAATATTGACCCGATTATCTATGCAGATTTGTCATTTTAATGGGTTGCTTAATTCCTCTGCTGTAAAACTCTCTTAGACAGGAACCATTAATTCTTTGAAGGCGTTTTTCACCGACTCTTCAAAGTAGATTTTTCTAAATTCTGAATAAAAAAACCTCTAAACGGTCTGGCAAATGCGGTGGGTGACCAAGCGTCTCCAGCTCCAATTCCTGCAACTTTGCAACTGTTTGCAGTGAAATCTGTGGCTATACGTTGTCATGCAGAAGCAGTGCCGATGAGAAATTGACCAGGCTGGGTTATTTAATCACGAGCTTCTCCATCATTGTTTGCATTTCTTAACAGCACACATTTACGGTAAGTGCATAGCCAGACCGCAAGAATCTGTAATAGAAAATACTGGCACAGGATCTCATATTTAAAAATAATGCAAATTTTCAATTTTACCATTGTTGCACAAAGGAAAATATTCGAGCGAAATTACAAATTAACAGCTAATTCTTAATAATAGACAATAATAATTTTAACAAAGAACAACCAATTACATTTTTTCATAAGTGCAGCAGCCATGTCATAGTGATAATTACAGCGGACTATCATAATCGAATGCGTATACAAAATTTTGTGTCTGTGCTGTTGACCGTTGAGGAGTTCCCTCGTTGGAAGCCAACCCTGGGTGCTGCAGTCCTGTCTTAGTCAAACTTAGAACGGGCTGTCGTAACTAAATGCATATACAAAATGTTGTGTCTGTGCTGTTGACCGTCGAGGAGTCCCCTCGCCGGAGCCAACCCTGGGTGCAGCAGCCATGTCATGGTGTAACTTAGAACGGGCTATCATAACTGAATGAGTATACAAAATTTCGTGTCTGTGCTGTTGACCGTTAGGGAGTACCCTCATCAGGAGCCAACCCAGGGTGTAGACTGTAGAATCAGGTTATGCTTACCATAAAAAAATGCATTGCCATCGGAATTGAACAAACTTTAACATTTTCAACATCATATGATAATATTTGAGGAGTTTCCTCAATTCCTCATGGATCCCATAATCAGAACAGGATTTTGATAAAAATCTGTCCAGTCTGTAAGTATATCCTTTCAAATAAAAAAATAATTTTCGAAGTCGGTTCATAAATGGCAGAGTTCTGAGGTAGCAAACATTTAAAGAAAAATATGCTACCGAATTGATAACCTCCTCCTTTTTTTGAAGTCGGTTAAAAAAGAATAACATGGCCTTGAATAAAAATTTATTTCAATTTGAAATTTCAACTCAAACCCTAGTTATCTAAGTTCAGAGTGGCCAGTGTACAGTAATTACGTAGGTAAGGACCCAATATTATGATATATTTTAAAGCGGGATGTTAAAATACCAAATATTATACAATTTCCTGGGTTTTAATAGGAAATCAAACATTTTATTACTTTCCCAGCTCACCAATCGACGAGGAAGGAATGTATCGTGAAGACGCATTTTTTTCGAAATAAAGACGGAAATATTTCTTTACAGCCCCCTCGATACGATTAAGACCACTTCCAGATAGTATGCCTGTGTGTCTGGGTGTATTGCTCCACGATAGCACCTAACCGCTTAATCCGATTGAGCTGAAATTTGGCATGCAGGCATCATTTGGTAATGGCAAAAGTTGAAAAGGTTAAATTTGAAATCGGTCCACCAGGGGCGCACTAATTATATTTCAATCTCAAAATATTGAACTTATGGGCTTGAATTTGGCCTTGTTAAGCCGAAATCATATTGAACTTTTGCCGGTAAGTTTATTTGCTTAAACGATCGAATCGAACGAGTTTAATTCGTGGCAACTTACTATCCGCGTTCGTCGCTTACTATTCCTTTCAATCAGGTCAACCTCCTTCCTGAAGAGACATCACGCTCAAAATCCTTTCGTTAGTCCTTGGCTACTTGCCGGGAATGTTTTGCTGAGACACAACCGATTTTTTAAACCTGTATTTATACTTTTTCATATAAGTCTCCTATTTCCCGAGAGGTCAGCTACACCGCTTTAAAATCTTTAAAACATCGGTTGGTTTACTCCAAGACTTTCTCGGCAAGTAGAACCCCCTCCCCCCCCCCCCCCCTTTTGTCTCGTCAAATTTAAAATATGTTAATGCTCTACAATATTCCATAAGACCAGGAAAATTAGGTACATTCCATACACTGAGAAAAATATTGGATTGATTCTTACATTACCATTTTGTTATTACGGTTTTATACAGAATAACGATGTTTCAATAGTAATTTTGTTGAATTACAAGGAATTTTGTTGAAACTATTACTCGAGTATATGTATCGACATTTTCCTTACGGTTAATTCGGAAATAACAGTATAATGTAGTTTCAACATGATTCATGTGTCCGACTATAACCGCACGTATACTACTACATGCTGTCACGTTAGAAACGAGATCCCAAGGTCGTGACGTAATGAAATAAAATTATGTGTTAACATTACAACACGGTAATATCGTTATATTTTTCTCAGTGTAATAGATTTGTTAAAAATAGGCACTCAATGAGGGGTAATAATACGAATAATCCAATTAACAACAAACCGCATGTATTTTCAATTCAAGTTTTTTTTAATTGAGGCATATTATTGAGCATATTATGGTGTAATAAACAATAAGGGCATATTATTGTGTAAATAAACTTTCGTTAGATCTGGCGATGAATTAAGTTAGAAGGCAGCTGATCTGGACAGGCAGCTTTGCTGATACGTCCAGATCAGATCTTTTAAAGCTAGTCATAAACAATACTAACAAGTTTTTAGGTACAAATCGAGCCTGTTTTAATTTTAATCGGCAGAGTTTCCACCCAATCACTTCAAATTGTGATTTTTTCACATGTCCACCACTCTATTTTGCAGAACGTTTTCAAAAGAATTACATTTATTTTGTCACGGTTGAGTTTTCTGCTGGGACCTCAAAGATTTGTGTTGACGTTGATTTGAATGGACATATTTTTAGGCCAGGTACATCGTAATTGATAGAATTTTATTTGTCTCAATCAGGTCCCTCTTCGTCTTCTTTGGTATATAGCATATATAGCATTTCTCGGGCGATATACAAAAAACGTCAAATGGCCTAGGGGTAAAAACTCTGTTTTTTATTCTCTATATATTACTAAAATAGTATTAACATTTCAAAAACACATTATTTTAGCTCTCTCTATTTCATCGACAATTAAAATTTTAGTACCAACTGTCAAATTTGAAAATTCAAATTTCATTCCAGATCCTACCAGTGGTTTCCAAAGGTTGCACCAGAAATATAGAATCAGTTCTAGTAATTCCAAGCATCTTCATAATTCAGTAATTCACTGGCATTTTGGATGCCCTTCGCTGCACCTTTTCTAGAAAATCTAAATCTTTGCATAAGTAGGGGTTCCAGATCTGATAACGATACTGAAGAATAGGTCTCACATATTTATTTATTTATTTATTTTAGAATCAACTACTATAAATCATTGATTTTGCTTATAAAAATAACAGGTACCGAATGAGAAAACCTTGACCTTTTGCTTCTTTGATTCTGTCACCCAACTGGGACTAGCCCGTTCTAGGGTGAACAGGACTCTAATATTACAATAAATTATGTAAAAGTTGTAGTAAAATGCTAATAATAAAATAATATAAAAAATAAAAAAAATAATAATAAAGAAACTAAATTTCCCTAAATGTGGTCCTCAAAAAATAATAATAAATAAAACGCAATTCCATTTTATAATCGGCAATAAATGGAATATAACATTCGATTAAATAGACAATGACAAACAAAATAGTATTAAAACTAAAATAAAGAGAAAAACTAAAATAAAGTTACTAATAAGAAAAGAAAGAACAAGTCATTATTATTTAATATTAAGTTTTTTTTTAAGTAATATAAAATTTAATATAAAAATACCTAGTCAACACTACAATTTATTGTGAAAACAATACATAACAACAAAATTAAATATTTTTTGGTAGTTAGTTCAATATTAATAATATGCCTTGTAGATCTTTATACACACGTAGTAACACCGTAATCTATAGTTTAATCTTGAAAAACTACATTGGACTCACGGCCTATATTGAAAGTGTTAGAATACATAAATTCGCATCCACAGGTGATGTGACATTGCAAACACACGCGACAACACTGCTATCGAAACTATTGTGTGCCAACACTGTACAAATACGTAATACATTAAGCGATAAGCCGTCTGCGTGTGCTGTTAACTTTTTGACAAGAGTCATTTATCATTCCGCATGTCGTATTCATTCATAGAAACAGTGGACAGCGGTATCAAACAAATGGATTTAGTCATGACAAGAATGAAAGTGCTAATTAATAAGAGATTTAGATTAGATCCTACACTTGATTGGATTTAAATAAAATTATATTTCGTTGATTGTTTTTATTTTCCCGGCTTACCAACTAACGAGAAGGGAAAGTGTTGTGAACGCGTTAAATATTTTGATCGAGATGTAGACGGAAATATTCATTTTAAACACCTCTAAGAAGATTAAGACTATTTGCAGTTGGAAGTCTGTCTTTGTGTCTGTCTGTCTGTGTATATTCCTTCATAATAGCGCCCAAACGCTTAAACCGATTAAGCTGAAATTTAGCTTGGAGGCATCATTTGGTCATGGCAAGAGTTGAAAAGATGGTTTGAAATGCAATCTCGAGATGTAGCAGCTAGAGACTTAAAATGCCTTACGCAGATGCCTTGTTGAACCAAAATCACGTTGCGAAATTTTTGTTATAATATCTAGTATGCAAGCGACGCAAATAATATTTAAAATCCGACATATTAAGGAAAATGCTACATTAATTTTGGAAAAATATCATTTTAATACCACGAAAATACTACGAATAAGCTACGAATTGGCGCACGGGGAGAGGTTGGGTTAGCGCGGGGGATGGGGTTGAGAGTGGGAAGGGGGGGGGGGGGGGAGAGGTTGGCGGAAGGAGGGCTTGTCTACTTGCCGGGAAAGTCTTGGGGTGACACAGCCGATTGTTTTATACGTCAGCTCGCAATCCAATTTAAGTTGAAAATCGCACTTCTAAGTTCAGGCGTAAGCCTTTAGATGTGTTTCGCGCGTCGGTTTGCATGGTATTGGGATGAACCAATTTGTCGCCTTATTTTAATTTAAATTTCATTATTTTTTCCTAATGTAATCGAAGTCGAATTATGAAATAAATATTCAAATTGTGTGAAATAATTTGAAATATGAAATAAATTAATGAATAACATTCGAATATGACTGGTTCAAATTTGTTTGGTTTCAGAAATCCACCTCATTCATGTTCCGAGCCACAGTCAAAAACTTTCGGAACCTTGAAACTTATATATTCTGTTGTGTATAGCTAGTCTTCCTCTGAGACGACACGTCAATTTGTATGGATCGCGTGTGAGATGACATGGGGCAGTGTCTAGCCACGATGTCGCCCTGTCGCGACGCGGCGACAGCGACGAGTACGGCTCGCCGGCCTAATGCCCGCCTTTACGCTTTCCTTTCCCATCTCACAACCCCATTTTGGGTCTCATTATCCAGGGAAAACGCCTCCTGGTTATTACCTAAAATCCTCTCATGGCGTGGCCCAATTTTTGTCGTTAGAGCCCGACCGAATTCGGTTTAGACGATATTCACCAAAAAATGGTTTTAAGACGATTTTTCTGTTTTGTTTAGCTTTTCCACCTGGCAAACCTAGATACCTATCTCGGAAATCTATATATAAAACAAAGTCGGGATTGTTCGAAATTAAAATAAAAGAAAAAACATTTTCCCATGCAAAATGTAAATTCGTGTTTTTCCATGGTCAGTTGTACGTGGCACGTTCACGTGTCGGCAAATCATCCGCTTTATATGTTCTTGCGCCTGATGAAAACACAAAAAATGTCGTGTATCACAATGTGCTTCAATGAAGAGAATTAAACCGAGTGCATCCCATGCTGCACAATATGTAAATAGTTTAATTCAATCATGTCTTGCTGACACGCGATTGACATACTTATTTTTTGTACTTTCATATTTCTATTTGTGTATTATCTTAATAAAGTAGTGAGCTTAATATTTATTTTGTATTCATTGTATTACTTTCATAAAATCATAAATTAAGTTCAGCTAATCTGTAACACGACATTCATTGACTGTTAGGCGGTAAGAAGTTCGCCGGGTCAGCTAGAGTGGAAATACAAATAAAAATACATTGACAAATATTTAGGTAGCTATTATGTTAATTGGCCCTGGGAGCTAACGGGCCCTGTTGCAGTTACGCCACTAAGACTAACGCGTGAGGGTCGGCCAAACTCACGGGTCAACACCCATCCGGCAGCCTCCACGCAGAAGTGCGAGCCCGGGTAGGACCCTGGCCTGCGGGTCAGTTCCCCTAGGAATCGCTCTTCTGACGCTCCTGGACGGTTTGCGCACCATGCGGCGTCAGCCACTCGACTACATTCCGACTGATAGTCGGGGGAGTCTGGAAGCTGCTTTGTTTCCTATAGAGCGGGGGCGGTTATTTACCTAGTGGCATCCGCTCTTGAAACGACGATTCGGCTACCCGATACTGGATGAGAGCCGGGAAAAGGATGCTGTGGTCCGCGATAGATTCGGTAGACACCGATCACCGCTACTTTAGGGGAGAGGATCGCGCGAGCGAATTCGAACCTGTAATCAGTCGGGAGGCCGAAGAAATCTGGCCATAGCTGGTAGCGAGGGCGCTTGATCTGCCTGCTGGGTTGACTACCCGGTGCCGGGCGGTTAGGGTTGATCTCTCGCGGGCTAGTTGGCGGAGCTAGATAGTGGAATGTCCATTATCTAAGTCTTCTACGCTCATCCTACGGCTAAAAGAACAATCACATATCGTTATACGAGCCTGGGGTGACAGGTTCGTCCTCTGTAGTTGACACCGCTACTATGGTAATTACTATGGTAATTATTATGGTAATTATATTTAAACATTGAACCTTATTAACTAAAATACAAAAAAACTACATATGTTTAAATATTGATTTGACAATGCATTGTATTTATTTTGAATATGCATTATTATATTAAATTTTGTATTGCTTACCATATCTTTCACAATTGATGATTTTGATATTTTCTTATGACTTTTTTGTTTCTTTTTCTCCTTTTTCTTTTTCTCTTTTTATAGTTTTAAGTCTATGCCGATGCAATCATAATGAAAATGCGATTTATTTATGAGCACCACATTTAAATCAATTTAGTTTTTAGCGATCATTTAACTACCACGTTTTAAAAATACTGTATTGTTGGAGCCCTGTCCACCCCTGTCCACCGGTCAGTCCCAGTTGAGTGACAGAATCGAATAAGCATGAGGTTAATATTTTGCCATTTGGTTCCAGTTATTTTTGTAAGCAATATCATGTTTTATGGAAATAAAATAGCATGGCTGCTCTTTCCATAGATGGCCAATAGTAGGCTGTTTTGGTCTAGGCTCATGCTGTCACTTTTACAAGCCGGATTAAGTCGATTAGTAATGTCGCGTGAGCGATGATAATGATTTATTAATAGTCAAATCTAAAATATCGCTATAGTGGTAAGTCGACCATTTGTGCATAAAGAAAAATAACAGTGTAATATTTCTTAAGTGTAATAATGTAATATTATTTTTACCTCAATAATTATTTTCGATTTATCAAATCGATTTTGTCGAGTTTGAGATTCAAATGAATCGATTTTTTTGTTAACCGGAATTTATAATATTCTCATATAGCTTCTAAGCTCGTTGATCTTTTGGTTGTTTTCAATATGTAAAAAACGCATAGGAAACATTATTCTTTGTGTCTGCTTATATATTGACTATTACGCTAAAAATTACTTCACGAAATAATCTATTGTACATATATATGTATATAGGAATGCTGCACTATATATTTCACATTCTTTAACCAATTAGCTGTAGTTTCGATTATAAAAAAACAACAAATATTTAATCATCTTACTCTTACTATAAGTACTTAGTGTAGTCCACCTAATAGTCAGAAAATAAAAAAGGAGCATTATTACAAGGATTAATCTTAAATAGGCTTAAATTCAATAACCCATGCTCATTAGAAAATCTAAATATTTATATTTCATACTGTAATTTTCGGTATCAACATATTTTACTCAAACGATCCTCTGAAGATCTATTTGCAAGAAATGACTGTGAACCTCTTACAAATGTCACGGTCTAATCTTTCAAACTCACAACTAGAGTCTTCTGAGGAAGTTTTAACGATATTAGATCGTTCTGTCTCCCGTGAGATGAGCGCAGAGACTTAGGACGAAAACAGTCCACCGTCTAGTTACGCCACGTGCCCGTGAGAAACCAATGCCCTACCGCGAGATAACCAGGTTAATCACCAAGCGGGCCGACACTCGCGCCCTTACTACCAGTTGCAACCAGATTACTCCGGTCTCCCGGCTGGTTACAGGTTCGAGGTCGCCAGCGCAGTCCTCTCCCTTACAAAGCGGCGATACGGTGTCTACCGAATCTATCGCGGACCACGGCGTCCTTTATACGGATCTTCACCTGGAATTAGGTAGCTGATTGGTTGTTTCAAGAGCAGTTCCCGTAAGGTAAACAACTACCCCCGCTCTTTAGGAGACAGTATTGTTTCCAAACTCCCCCGGCTGTCGGTCAGAATGCACAACCGATTGGCTGACGCCGCACGATACGCAAGCCGCTCAGAAGCGCTCGAAGGTTGACTCCTAGGGAAAATTGGCCCGTAGGCCAGAGTCTCACCCGAACTCGCACTTCTAGGTGGAGGTCGCCGTGTGGGTGAGTGCCGGACCCGTGAGTTTGACCGACCCTCAACATATGGGTCTTAGTGGCCAACTGCAATAGGGCCGGCCCATTAGCTCCCTCAAACTCACCCGTTCAAGTATTCTGTCGAAATTTACTTACGCCATTTTAAAGCAGATAGCCATCGCCTAATTAAATAATCCAGATTGAAAAGACTTCTAAAAATCCATTGATTGGTTTTGAATGAGTTGCGTTTCTAGAGATGCCTTGATATATGTATGTTGAATTGCTCCCATGCGCTGTTCTGCTAAGAGATATTTATTGGTATATTGCGTTTTATTTTTCAGTATCTTGATACTGTAGCCTATCTGATTCCTTTCTTTAAACGTGACAATCATAGTATACATAAACCTTATTTCTTATATCCTTAATATTATCCTATTTGCTTCATTGTAATCACAGACTAATGGTTTTATATTCAGTACTTTTAGTTACATTTTAATCGAGTTCCAGTCTTCTTATTTTCTTATCTATCCTTTTTTTATATCTTCTTCTTTCTATCACTCTTCTTATTTCTTGTCTTATAATTTGCCCTTTTCCATAGCCTTTTTGTATTTTCTTCTTTTAACTTAAAAGTTGTTAAAAATCTTCTTGACGTATCTGACGTATCTGATGTGTTGTTCCATAGTTTTCTACTTGAGTAAATCTCTTCTTACTGCAACTTGTAAAGTCATCTAGTTTTCTGTCGCAGCCATTATCGCCAACAGACAACAAAATGTTACGGTTCTTGTTTTTGTCGAGTAATTCTCTCACGTCGCGACATCGATACGTGATCAACTTATCGCTAAATCTCATCTTTCACTACCTGACTGGTTCCATTCCGCAGCTAACTGACAGGTATTTTCCTTTACTGACCTTGGTCAAGCACTACTAGCATATGAGAGTCAATTGTGCAGTTCAATCCTATAAAATCATACCGAGAAACAAGGTATTATTTTGTCAAGAAAGACTCGATTTTAAGTGAATCGAGAAAAAATGAATACTAGGAGGATGATTCATATGTTATGAATTTCAATGGCTATTCACAATCATTTAACTTAAGGCACTTATATTTTGGTATTTTTAATGGTATTTTTAATGGTATCTTGTTATTTCTTTCTCACTGTCTGTAGCATCATCAAGTCTAAAGTTCATATAGCGCTTTGATTATTTTTAAGGGTGAATGGTTGTAAACATTACATTTACAATAAATAATAGACAATATTTTAACAAAAAAAAAAAAAACCGACTCCATTTTTGCAAGTGCAGCAGCCATACCATGGTAATACTTAGAACGGGCTATCATAATTGAATGCGTATACAAAATGTTGTGTCTGTGCTGTTGACCGTTTAGGAGTTCCCTCGTTGTACGCCAACCCTGGGTGCCGCAGTCCTATCTTGGTGAAACTTAGAACGGGCTATAGTAATTGAATGCATATACAAAAAATCGTGTCTATGCTGTTGACCGTTGAAGAGTCCCCTCGTCGGGAGACAACCCTGGGTGCAGCAGCCATGTCATGGTGAAATTCCCTCGTTGTAAGCCAACCTTGGGTGCCGCAGTCATGTCTTGGTGAAACTTAGAACGGTCTATCATAATTGAATGAGTATACAAAATTTCGTGTCTGTGCTGTTAACCGTTGAGGAGTCCCCTCGTCGGGAGCCAACCCAGGGTGTAGAATCAGGTCATGCTTACCATTAAAAAATGCAATGTCATCGGAATTGAACGAAAATGTAAATTTTCAACTTCATACGATAATATTTGAGGAGTTCTCTTAATTCCTCATGGATCCCATCATCAAAACAGGATTTTATTAAAAATGGGACCAATCTGTAAGTATATCCTTTCAAATAAAAAAGAATTTTCCAAATCGGTTCATAAATGGCATAGTTCTGAGGTAACAAACATTAAAAAAAAAGATACAACCAAATTGATAACCTCCTCCTTTTTTTGAAGTCGGTTAAATGCATTATATTTGAAGAAATATTGTATTACACAATAATCTCGCTGAACTAAAACGTCGACTGCTATAACGAATTACTGGGCTAAATAGCAGGACTGCGATCAAACAATCGATTTTTTAACACTTTACGAAATTTTGTAGCAATCAGCAAGATATTATCCTAATATATGATCTGCCACTAAATACATAAAATAAAATTATTAATATTATAGATATTGAAAAAATCATCAAAAGAATAAAACACAAGATTTTGAAAATAGAATGCAAATGAAGCATCGCGCTAATTACCTATTGGTCAACAATTGGCTAACACCGAGCCAAATGCGTCATACAATGCGTCGCTGTTCTAGTGAACAGCAACGCATTGTACTCATATGTCGCTTCACCAAGATGACATTCTGGAAAGTATATGAGAGAGTTTTTATTATTTTTGTTAGCTTATTCAAACATTGTTTTATTTAACAATAATAATATCTTTATTTGCATTAAACATTAAAAATTTAAAAAAAACGAGCACATAACAATATCTTGCAATTTACCTAACGCTATGACTAAACTTACCCTACTCGCTGTAACTCAATATATAATTATTTATTATTTATTATTTATTAGAATCACAATCCTTTGATTATTTCCTCAGGGAGACTTTAGAAATGGCATTTGAAAAATATTTATCCGTGGCGTTCTATCATAACATCAATCAGCTATAGCGTTAATGATATCTAACTCTATCTCTAATCCAGAAGATTAAGCTAGAACAGCTGACTGATCGAATAAATTAAAAGCAAAAAAGATTTGTTTAAAACAAGCTTTACTTTCCATCAGCGGCTTCAAGAGGCGATCTCCGGGCTCCATCTTCAGACCCTCGTCATCATGTGTAATGGAAAGTATATATGACAACAAAACCAACCAGCTTAAACTCGACTATCTTAGCACTTTCCATCAGGAAGTTCCAGTGGCAATCTTCCGGCTCCGTTTTCAAACCCTTGTCATCAATGAAAAGTAACCAAGCCAACAAAACGAACGAGCCCAAACTTGACTATCTTAGCACTTTCCATCACGGAGTTACAAGATGCTGGGCTTTGTCTTACTCATCTGTAAACCTCTCTCCAACATTGTCCCTGTTGAAGATGCTGTAGTTTACTTATGTCCGTAGTATTCTTAAATCTACAATATGCATCTTTTATATGGTATCAAAAGTACAAAATCGATTTCTAAGGTTCATTCACTCCAAGCAGTACGGACATTATCCGAGCAATTTTATCAGTGGTATGGTTGGGTACAACTCTCTTCGTTTACGTAGAGAAATGTACTAGATCTTGCACAGTGTCTGGTAACTATGTTCGTATAAAACCAACGTACTCTTAGTGAAGCTATCCTGTCGCACGAATGTTATACAAATGACGTTAGCGGCCTCTCGACATTTAAATATCCTACTGTCAACCGTCCCAGATGTATGTAGATATGTTCAGGTCATCTATGTAGATATAGTTATCAAACCACGAAATGGATTATTTAGTTTGTAAGTTGTTGTAAGTGAATTGAATTGAGATGCGATACAAATTGCCGTTTATATTAATAATTAACGAAACGTACCGAATCTCACACTACGAGAGTTAATCTGATAGGAGCACAAAAAACGAGAGTTTCTTAATGAAGCGATACGATATGCGAGGCGGATTGATTCGCGAGTGTGTTCGTATATAGTGCTACAGGTCTTCACAAAAGAGCATAGTAGGTACTATTATTTACAGTATTTTGAATCTTCCAATGATGTCTGTCGTGTGTCCATTCTCCATTCGTGTATTAGACGCTAGAGATTTGCGTAAAGGAACCTTGAATATAAATACGAGTTGAGTGCGATTTTTTACAAAAGCTTTGTTTTTAGCATTACAAGTACATACCTACATTGGTACCGGCTAGGTTACTTTACTAATAAAAAATATATCTACTCACAGTATCGCCAAATATGACTGGAATATAAAATGCGATTGTAAACGGATACAACAGTTGAAGTACGCCTAATGCATAATGAAGTATTATGCCAATTTGAGAGAGATTTATTGGGACAATTTATTGGCAGATGACAAAAAACAAATTTACAAACACCATATCAGAAATATAATTATAGCCCAAGATTTGACCCGGAAATAATTATAATAAATTGAAAAATTGGCTTAATATTTGAATTATTACTGGTTAGTAAATTTTGAATTATTGCTACTAATATCTGAATTATTGCTAAATTATTTCTGAAATTGGCCTAAATTATTGCTGAATAAACTACTGAAAGTCCTAAGTCATATAACAAAAATAATAATAATAAACTCTTATTATTTGCACATACAAAAAGACGAGCTTATCGCCACATGGCAATATCTTACAACTAACCTAATCACAGTGCATTGGTAAATGCGCGCTTTGTGAAAAAAAAAGTTTGTCTGCATAAAATACAAACTACGAGTACTATATTTATAGTACAAATTTTTTTAAAAACCGACCTGATTTTTTATACATAAGTGCAGCAGCCACTTCATGGTAAAACTTAGATCGGGCATAATTTAATGGGTATACAAAATTTCGTGTCTGTGCTGTTGACCGTTGAGGAGTTCCCTCGTTGGAAGCCAACCCTGGGTGCCGCAGTCCTGCTTGGTGAAACTTAGAACGGACTGTCGTAATTGAATGCATATACAAAATTTCGTGTCTGTGCTGTTGAATGTTGAGGAGTCCCCTCGTAGGGAGCCAACCCTGGGTGCAGCAGCCGTGTCATTGTGAAACTTAGAACGGGCTATCATAACTGAGTGCGTATACAAAATATCGTGTCTGTGATGTTGACCGCTGAGGAGTCCCCTCGTCAGGAGCCACCTCTGGGTGGAGAATCAGGTCATCCTTACCATAAAAAAATGCATTGTCATCGGAACTGAACCAACATGTAAATTTTCAAGTCCATATGATAATATTTGAAGAGTTCCCTCAATTCCTCATGGATCCCATCATCAGAATAGAATTTTGATGAAAGTGTACCCTTTCAAATATAAAAGAATTTTCCAATTCGGTTCATAAATGACGGAGTTCTGAGGTAACAAACATTTTTAAAAAATACAGCCGAATTGATAACCTCCTACATTTTTGAAGTCGGTTAAAAACTAAGACTACCCAAGGAGTGGAAATTAAGAATGGTATGAACTGGTTACTTATTATAAAAGTAGTACTTTTTGAGCTGAGTCTTGCACAATGGACACAGACAGAGTAAGAGTAGAAATCACTATTATGACAAAGAATTTTGAGTAAATTGCCAGAGGAAATTATAGTTTTGTCAGTGATTTGTAAGTGAAAACGTCTATCTAGCCCTCTTATTTCCTTGTGCCAATATGCCACAATTTCAAGACGTATGACTTATGTAATACGTCCAGATATAACTCTTTACTCTCTATCTCGGAAGGTGGCTCTTATTGTAGAATTAACTGTTCCATGGGAATCAAATATCCCAAAAGACCACGAGTACAAATTAAATAAATACCATGATCTTGCAAATGCCGTAACCCGGAACGGCTTCACTGTTCACCTTCACGCGGTGGAAGTTGGCGCTCGTGGCCTACCAGCTAAATCTCTATTTCACCTCTTTAAAGATCTTGGCCTTTCCAGAAAAATAATCAACTCTTTTTTAGAAAAATTATCTAAAACTGCGGTTTGCGCATCTCAAATTATATGGCTTCGAAGGGGGGAGTGAATGGGTGGTAATGTGAACGCTCACATGTGGCAAGACAGCTGTCCTAAACCTACGACAGCCGGTTCGTAAGTCCGGAATCCACTGCTCACCCCCCAGAAGTGTAAAAAAAAATAGTATTATGATGGGCCCGACTCCGGTCGGTGAATTCCATGGCAGCTTCCGTTTGTATTTATTTATATGACTTATGATGATATAATTTATGTAATTTCTATTAAGCCATTTTGCTACATCTCCGATCTGCTATTCACCGAATTCAAGGTGATTGATGCTCTCCAGCTGTTTATAAAATATGGTGCTTTATCCGATTTCCCATTACACAAGCATCAGCGTCCATTATCAGACCCCCCGGGGTTGTGTTCAATACAAAAATGAAGCAACCCTAAAAGGCACTTTATAGTAGCTTTTAGAATAAAGTGGTTCATATTGATTTTGTTTATTAAAGAAATTGTTTTTTTTTTTTGTTTTAAACTAGCTTACCTTGCCACGTTTCGCTGTGGCTCAGCCTGATATGAAATGAATGGGGAAACGCAACGATATCGAAACGCACCGAAGATTTCACCGATGCGCGAAGACTTTTGTTGCGAGTATTCAAATGCAAACGTTGTGTCAAGTCAATCGACCGACTACTTTTCGAGTTTTAGGGGCTCTCTAGACGATCAAGCATGCTTGTCAAGCATCGCGTCGCAGGCTGGGAGGGGATCGTAAACGCAGAATATATGCAAATATATTTTTTAATATTTACCAAAATGCCTAATTTTGTAGTTGTGTATACCAGGGAGTCAGGTTAATTAGACGTAATTAATTGATGAATGACGTGATTCCCTGGTATAAACTACAAAATAAGGCAATTTTGGTAAATATAAAAAATGCATATTTCCTGCGGTTTAAGATCCCTTCCCAGCCCGCGACGCGATACTTGACAAGCATGCTTGATCTTCTAGACAGCCCCTTACAGGCACAAACATACGCATGCTGAATTTTACTTTCCTGGCAGAAGAAAGTATTGTAAACTTGCAACAACAATTTTTCGAGATGAAGACGGATATATACATTAAGACCATTTCAAAACCGAAGTCCTGTCTGTGAGTCTGTGTGTGTGTCTCCCTGTGTGTGTGTGTGTGTTTGTTCTCCTCCACGATAGCGCCTCAAACGATTCATCCAATGGAGCTGAAATTCGGCATGCAGTCATTATTTGGTCATGGCAAGAGTTGAAAAGATTGTGGTTGAAATCAGTTCACCAGAGGGCGCGCTAGTCATACTTCAATCTCGAAATACTGCAGCTAGAGACTTGAAATTCGGTACACAGATGTCTTGTTCGACCTAAATCACGTTGTAATTTTGTTTACTATATATTGTATACAAGCGGTGCAAATAATATTTAAAGTCCGCCAAATTTAAGAAAATAATACATAATTTTTGGAAAAATTGCATTTTAATACCACGGAAAATACTATAAATATACTACCAATTAGCGCGCCAGGGGAGGTTGTGTTGGCGCGTGGGGGGGCAGGGGGTGCTTGTCTACTTGTCGGGAAAGTATTGGGGTGATACATCCGTTTTTTTATATAGACAGATATTTGGATATCGATAAACTTAACCCATAGGATAATATGTTCTATTAATGTAGTTATCACCAATATACATATGTATGTATATCTTGCTTAATTATAGTACAAGGGATCTATGTAGGCTGGATAGCCTAAATAAATAATATAAGGGTTTATAACGATTGTATAGTATTTAGTAAGGGTGGCCTAATGTAAAGATATATTGTGTAATATTATAATTCAAAAAGTCAAATAAATATATAAAACACCTAATGCTCCATTATAAAATAAAATTTTCTTTACTTTGCTTCTCTGTCTTACTTTCTGACTATATTATATTAAACCCTACCATAACTCATAACAGCTTGCAAAGTTATAAAGGAAAAAAGCTAAGTAGGAAATTAAATAATTTTAAGTTGAAATATTATTATTTAGATACCTTTACACATCGGATATCGATCAGCTCTCGTATTTTAAAAACGCCATTTTTTTCCAAGCAGAATTTGTTTGTTCTGTACTCTCGTTGTATGACCCAATACAGTCCAGACGTGAAAGAATGCATATTCCAACGATGGCATAATAATTAAAGAGCATGGGATGTGAACCGGTTGCCCTGCTTTCGTTTTCTTTGCTTAGGACTAGACTGGACGACACTGAGTCTCATCGACTTATTGTGAATTAGTCACCCCTAAACGGTGGTAAGGTTAGTTGTATCTTTGATTACATATGCTATTAGATTTCGCAATCATATAGAACAAGTTGGCAAGCTTTCTGTGTCGGCGAAATGCAGGTGGCGCTGATAGCATTGACGGCCAAACTAATGGCGATTAATTAGCGATCTGAAATAACATTGATAATTAATGGTTTTGAATATAGTACTGATTGATGATAAAAACCCAATAATTGAAGCAATGATAACAATAGTAACATTCAATTATTAAGTGCGACCAACGCATTATTTTATATAGGCTATTCACAGAAATAATACCAAGAGATAGAATGACAACTATTACGTGTGTAATTATTTTTCATTCCACGATAAAAATGCTATCTTTATGTATATCTGTATTAAAATAATAATAATAGTACGATTTAAAAATTCGTTGGTTATATTATTATTTTATACCTCATAGGCGTGTTTAGAGCGCCTTCTACAGTGATTCGCCATACCACAGTATAATAACACCCAGTAAGTTCACTCAAGAGCTACAAGCCAATGCGGGAAGAGGGTGCGATGGAAGTGGGCCAGGAGCAAGTCATGTCGCGTCCTTAGGCCCATAGTTTACGGCGCTGTGAGCTGGGAACGCTGTGGGCGCAGTTTGTGTCCGCGTGCAGATGTGCGAGTCGACGCATATAGTATTCTCGGAACAAATCGGTGGCATCTGTGTCGCCGGGGCACCCGAAAATGTGGACCGGGACGATGCTTCAAGATAAAGACGAGTAATCATATTGCGATTTGTGGTAGCCCTGAGGATTTCTGACGTCACTTGCTTTGATTTCAATTTTGTTCTAAGAGAAGCTACTGTCCGGTATACTATGAACATACTAAGAAAGTCGCCGTATTGTACATATGTACATAATAATTCAATTTTAGGAACTATGAGTGCCATCGACACGATGCATTTCGTAGTAAAATGCCGGTTTCCAAACCGTAGTACGTCTTTGAGCAATCTAATACGCTATATAATCAATGGTTGTATTATCATCTAATTTAGCTCATATTTAGGTCAGTAAAAATTGTTAGAATGACGCAATCACAAAACATCCGAAATGGATTCAGAGTCCTATGGGGGTGCAACTGGCAGTTCGGCATGCGGAAGCGACCAAAGATTACGTCGCAAATCAAAATAAATGTTATCAAAATAAACGTTTTTAATAATAATGTCGATGAATGTTTCAAATGCATGTGAATATGCGACCAGTTCAAGCATTTTTAATGTCTTCTCTTACTTTCGCAATGTATTTCTCATAGAAATTAGGTGTTTAAGCAGATTAAAACTTTAATCAAGTTAATTTTTATACCGTTAACTGCGTCCATGTTTTATTTATTTATTTATTTATTTATTTCATAAGCAAATCAGCATAACAGTTTATACCAATCCGCTGATATGCAATTTACACATAAATATATTAAAGAAATAGAATAAATAATAATAATAATAATAATTTTATTCATTCAAAAACATAAATTTACAATTGTATTAGTTGCAGAATCTGCCTAACTAGGCCATAGCCCGTACCAAGGAAACTCTATGTATGGCAAAGATTTATTCATGTGCTCATAATATTGAAATGAAAAATACAAAATATGATAAAATAGAAAGTACATACATACAATTACATACTTACAAGTACATACTTACAAGTACATACACAACATGTTTAAATAAGCAATAAATACAAATACAGGCATTAAGAATAGAAAAACTTACAAACTTACAGTATATAAAGAGTGAAAACAATTTATATTATTCTGACATAAACAAGTGGCAATGCCCACACCTTGAAGAGATGCGGGCTCGCTGTAAAAATATCAAACTCTGACGCTGTCGAACATAGCGCATTTATGTGCCGCAAAGCTCGGGTAAGCGGACTCCATCGACTTAGGTTGGTGCGCGAGGACGGCTCCGCAAATAGATTATGAGTGCGAGCACGATTATAATTGTCCGGAACAAAGAGACAAACATTCGCTAGCATGCTAGGATTATCAACTCTTCCCCGGATCAGCTTGAAAACGTAGGCCATGGCGAGCATTTCTCTACGCAATTTAAGAGAGTTATAGCCCACCATGCCTAGTAGAAAACTAGTAGGGTATAAGTACGGATAATATCCGTACTGCTTGAAATATATAAAGCGTAAGAAACATTTTTGTTTTTTTTCCAACATAGTGATATAATGATACTGATGTGGATTCCATATAACTGCATTCGTTTCCAATCTGTTTATAAACTTACTTTAAATATTTTGTAATATTGCCGTAAATATGAGTCTAAAAGTGATATTTTTTGAGTTTACATGGCGCATATTATACAAAAAAGTTTCCAAGAATCAGCGAGATTAGGTCTGTAAGAGTGAGATCTTGAAACCACAGTCTGGAGTAAGGGTTTATTTTTCAGTACAGTAATTGGTATTGAGTCTAGTATAAAGATGTCTTGATACCACAAGCTAGAATAGAGTTCTTTTTGTTTAAAAAAAACAGATTTCTGATTGTGGAGCTTACAACCTACTTGCAGTTTAAAGAATTCTTTTATAATTAACCAATGTTCACTGAACCAAAAAATCGTTTTCTGTAAAGGAGAGCTCAATCTACGTACAACCTCCAGCCGCCACATTGTCGAATCTGATCATTCATTTTCTCTTATCCAGGTCTGTATGCGCATCGACATGTGCATCCTGACGACTACGAGGTGACCATTCCATTGAAGGTGTCCCAAGGCGGGGAGTTCCTGTCCCATCAGCTCGAGCATCATCACGAGGAGTCGCCGACGAGGCGGAAAAAGCGGGACGTCTCATACGCCGAGGAGCCTTCGCTTCACTACAACCTCACGGTCGGAGGGAAGAACGTCAGCTTAGATCTAAGGTAAGTGACATCCCATCTGAGGATGTGTTGTACCTACTCCGATTCAATAGTAGTGGACTGTGCATGACGATGCGATCCGGCCGGTTTCTCCTGGCGGGATTGCATCCCGGCGCTACTAGACGGTCTGCGCACCGTTCAGCGACGCCAATCGATTGTGTACTCTGACTAAATGCTGAAGTAGTCTGGAGATAAGGAAATATACTGTCTTCCAAGCAGCGGGGGTGGATGTTGACATGTTGTCATACCACTATTGTAATGGCCTTGGGCCACCTGATCCCGTGTGGCACTAGGGGCAAAGGATGCCCAGCTCCGCGATTAATTCAAATTGAATTACCGCTGTAATACAACAGGTAAAGGCCGCGTAAGCGACTTCGTACCCGTAACCTCCGTAATCCTCCGTCGGGAGGACGGAGGTATCCTGAAGGTTAACTATAAACGGATATATCCTACCGAAACTGGTAGTTAGAGGGCGAGGCTGCCCGCTGGGTACCTTTTCAGCTGCTTCACCAATACAATACAATACAATACAATTAATTGTGCTCTAGTAGGTAGGTTTTCCTACAGTTGGATGCGACTTTGCCTCCAAAATTTTAAATAATGTAATTAATTAAAGAATATTAACTATCATGATATAGTTGTGGCAATATAAATTAATTTTAGTAACCCATAATTTGTTTGAAAACCATTGATAAATAGAAAATAATCTAATAATCAAAATTGCTGATCAAAAAAAGAGCTTAATGTCTGTAGTCATAATTATTATCAAGGCAATAATATGTTGGTCATGAAAATAGATAAACGTATACTAAAAATATGTAAATTTAAATTAATTGTCAAATCTAGCAATATAGCCATCGTCGATAAAAATAAAAATAAAAATTACGCTCTTTGACAAAGTTGATTATCATGAATTTTCCGTTAATTTACATTAGGATGCTCTTGGAATAAGAATTCAGCATTATCCAAATCTCTTAAGTCATGTGCTGGATTCTCGACTAGGCCATTATATAAGATTTTTTTGAATTGGTTCTCTCCAAGACTTATTATAATAACACAGGCTTTGGTGAAGGAAACTGTTGCGCACTTTGCTAAGCCTGTGCTGTGATTTAGATGTCGATCATTTTTTCTGGTATTTTGTTGATGGAAGTCGCTATTCGCCGGGACATCCGATATGTGCTTACGAGCGAATATAATACGTGATAATACTTTGATGGATATAACACGAGTACATCGTCATGATTCCCGACTCATCTTAAGGCGTTGGCTTATAACGGGCAGGTGACGGAGCTAGACAGTAGATTGTCTTGTCTCTAATTCTTCTACGTTCATCTTACTTCTTTAGCCGTAAGATGAACGTAGAAGAATCTTCTTTCAAGAACGATCACATATCGTTATACCAGCCTGGAGTGACGGGTTCGCTCGTTGTAGTCGACTTTGCCCTACTGTGCATGACGTTTGATAGACTTTGCCGTTTTGGTGAGATACTCTCTAACATAGGCGCCGACGCCGTGAGCGTTGGGGGACTTAAACACCCACAGGGACCACCGGCAATGCACTCCAACCCCAGAGGCGTAGTGTGCTAAACTATATGTTCCTTTCAGAGCCAGTAGGGCAGAGCGGGGTCATATGAGCCGCGGGGTCACCTGCGCCACCCATAGTACCACATTTATGCTACATGAGAGATACAAGCGGTCAATGGCGGACGAAGCGGGAGGGGTAGGCAGTTGAACCGCCATTGCATCAGTTGCCGATCGGCTTTCTATGTGATCGGGCACGGGCGATGTTGCTATTTTCGCGCCAAAAGTAAAAAAAGCAGTTCGTCGGATTTTTTGGTCTCACGTATATGTCTGTGGTATTACGACAATCAAGTAAGTGTATTTTGATTTCAAAATAGTGTGGTTTTCGATAACAGTATCAAAAATAATCTATTTTTAATAGACTTCGGGTAGATCAATCCAATTAGTAATAATTTCGGGAAGGGGTCTTTTGAGCCAAAACAAACGGGGCCACTTGAACATGGCTCAACAGACCCCACAGTTTTAGGTCTGTTTTTTGGTTGCACTGTGTATCTACGAGTATTATTAATTTTAGTCTATATGCATTAAAATTAGGTTTTAAAATCAAACCAAGTAAAAATCTTTCTACATCAACTATTTCTTCATTTCAGGATGCGAAAGTACAAGAGAAAAAGTGGTCGCGCTAATGTTTCTAAATATCTGATAAAACATGCCGTAGAAGAAGTCATCAATAGCAAAAGTCCGTCCTGAAGCAGAGCCTCAATCTGAATCACAGCCGACAACAGAGACAAATGCCGAGTTACGATTTCCAGAACCGGAAATGCCTCCACCAGCCGTCGAGGTGGAGGTAGCCACTTCAACGGTATCAACTACTCAAGGCTCATCGAAGGACAATGAAAATCGAGACCCAAATGTTAAAATGCCATCTACCTCCAAAGACGACCTTTTATTTTCACCTGAATTTATAAGGCCATTTCCTAAAGCAGGACCAAGGAAGCAACAGAAAACACGAGGGAAAAAGAGATGTTGTGCCATATTGACCGATACACCTGAGAAGGACCAGCTTGCTGCAGAACAGAGTAAACGGAAAAGCAAGGGTAACAATGAAATAATGAAGTCAAAGAAACAGGCAGTAAAAAAAGCTATTTTGAAGAGTTCCTCTGAATCTGACAAAGTCAAAACCTGTAAAAAACATAAAAAAATCTACAAAAAAGGAGAAAAGTACAGACGCGTATAACACCTTCTTCCGACACCAAAGAGGAAGAATATTTTTGTCTCGTGTGCGTCGAGGCTTATTCACATAGCCTTCCAGGCGAAGAGTGGCTACAGTGCACCGATTGCCGCAAATGGGCACATATAAAGTGCACCTCTGCTGCCGGTGCAGTTTATGTTTGTATGAACTGTGACAGCGATTAGGCTAGGTCACAATTTTATATTCTTAACATTATTATGTTCGTATTGTTTCTTCAAATAATTTGTATTAAAGATTTAAGAAAGATTTTGTTTGTATTTTATATTTCGTTGATAAAAAACCTTTCTAAGCCCACTGGCTCAACTAACCCTATTGGGTGGCTCAGTTGACCCCACATAGGGGGTCAACTGAGCCATTAGACGTTTGTGACATTTAAGTTAAATAAGTTTTGTAAACAACGTCTTTGGTACAGCTTTTTGATGGTGTTACGTGGCCACATAAACAACTGAACTGTTTTAAAAGATATCGTATCGTATCTCTCCATTAATTAGGAGCTACACTGCTCTGACCAAAATTATGATCAAGTGACCCCGCTCTGCCCTACTACGAAGAACGCTCTGATACGCAATACGTTTTAGCAGGCGCAATAAGCGATACGTATTGCTGAACTGTATTATTCGTTTCAGAGCGAAGAACCACGAACGGAGACACTGCGATACATATTAATAGTTATATGAACAATTACTCTAAGGACCTCGAACCTGTAACCAGACTGTGGGAGGGAGAATCTGGCCAAATCTGGTAGTACCGGCGCGAGGCTGGCCCTTGGTTTCACTTCCTAGTGCCTCGTGGTAAGGCGGTAACCTCCTACAGGCGTGTTGGCGGAGCTTTACTGTGGACTGTGTTGTCCCTAAATCTCCGCTTGATATCGTTATAACTTCCTGGGGTGTCAGATTCTGCCCGTTGCAGATGACAGCTCCAAAGTGATTGAATATTTCACAACCGCTTATTTCTCCCGCCGCGAGCGCTCGCTCTTCCGATCAGTATCAATTAACCCGAACAAATCGAAAATGATTACTCACAGCCGTATCTCACACGAAGTGTGCAGCATCGTAAATCGTCGACACGTGCCCCCATAGCACTCGCTTATTACATGGATCGCCTATCTATCGGCTTATTAATTACCGCACTAACGAGTTGCGTAAGCGCATGTATACCAGTATACTCGGGTCAGAACGTCCTCCCCGAGCGCATGCATAAGCCAACTTGCACAATGGAGCTATTGCAGGCAGACGATGCATTCTATGACATAGACTTGGGTTAATAAAAAAAGCCCCACCTTTACGCGCATAATACGCACGCCTAGCGCAATCTGTGCGATTAGTCTTTATCTATACTAATATTATAAAGTGATAAAGTTTGTGAGGTTGTAGGGAGTAATCTCTGGATCTACTGAACCGATTTTAAAAATTCGTTTACCAATAGAAAGCCACGTTAGTTGTGAGTGTCATAGGCTATATATTAATCCGAGAAATGAAAAGACATTTTCGTGGTAGTCAGATTTGCAAAGTAAGTCGGAGAAAAACGGTCGAATGAAAACGTTTCTTACGAACGCTGCCTTAAAGATGAGAGATATATGACTGAGTTCTAGAGAAAAGTTGTAGAGATTGATAAGGCTTACAAAAAAGTCAGCGACAGCATATGTCTAAATGTTATATTTAGGTCACAAAAAGAGTAATTTATATTTAAAAAATAATTTAAATCGTTAGGTTATTGGTCATATTATCAACAATTATGATTTCTTATCAAAATAAGTAAATTTATCGTCTCAAGTGTTTAAAACAAAAGACTTTTCCCTTTTACTACATGTAATTTCCTTTTAACTGCATAAATGGTTAAAGAGATAATACGACATAGGTATGGAACCGCGACCGTATCTCGGGTTGGAACTCTTGAAAGGCAATATATTTTGGTACCAAAAAATTACATCTAATATAGTATACAGAGAAGTTTTGAACAATTAAAATAAATATAATTTATTCAATCATAATCATTTCATTCGCTCATTTGAAACCCGGTAATATAGCCAAATTGGTATGCAAATACATACATACATATGCAGTAAAAATATAACCCTCCTTTTCGCAGTCAAGAAAGAAATCATAGCACTCAGTACTAACCGAACCACACTCATAATTTCATCACAAGTAAAAATGTTTACCGCCCAACGAAGTGGGCACGGGTCAGCTAGTTATACATATTTAGCGATCGAATGTGTGTGTCATGTGTAGGTCTGTAATATTTTGCTACACTGAAAAAAATTACGATGCAATACGTGTAAATACGCATATTTCAACCAGGGTTACTTATACAACTTGGACTGTGGTCCATACGTAATAATGAACATGACATGTAACGGTGTTGGCGTGACGGTATATACCGTGTCGCAATATTAATACTTAATGGGCCCGATTGCGTTTCTTCGTGAAATAAAATTGAAACTTAGTTTAACCGAACGAGACAGATCAATGAGTTAGAACGGAATATGAAATGAACTATCGTCGATTTTCCCGCACCAAAACTACCTGTCGAACTTATAGACGCCCGAATAAGTGCGAACTCATTTTGTGTTATCTTAGATTTAGGTGCTTTATCTTCGGTGGGTAGTATTAATGCGGAAATGTGAAAACCGTTCATTTCACTTTCCGCTCTGACGTACTGCTCTGGGCCCGTTTGCGTTTCTTCGTTAACTAAAACTGGAAATTAGTTCAAGAAAACGAGAACGTTAGAGTGGAAAATAAATTGAGTGATAGCTGATTTTCCCGCTTCGAAACTACCTGTTGAACTTATAGCCGCCCGAATAAGTTTGGACACATTACGGTCTTAGATTTATCTGATTTAACTTCAGTGGCTAGATTTAATGCGGTAAAGTGACAACCATTCGTTTCACATTCCGCTCTAACGTATTGTCCTATCTCGTTCACATAAACTTCCGATTTTAGTTCAAGAAGAAACGCAATCGAGCCCAATGTTATTTCACTACGTCGCGTTCGAGGGAACTCGCTTCTAACATGACAGCATGTAGTAGTATACGTACGGTTATAGCCAGACACATGAATCATGTTGAAACTACAGTATACTGTTATTTCCGTATCAACCGTAAGAAAAATGTTGATATATATAATCGAGTAATGGAGTTTCAACGAAATTCCGTGTAATTCAACAAAATTACGATTGAAACATCGTTATTTTGTATAAAACCGTAATAACAAAATGGTAATGTATGAACTCCATCGGGACGCTATGGAATGGGGAATATACAGTTGCCCAATTTTAAGACAAGACAGCTATTTATTCGCTTATATAGATATGTTCAATGTTCAATATGTTCAATGTTCAATATGTTCAATGTTTATTTATTCCAAAACAACCCAACGAGGGTATAGAACTTACAATTAATAAATACATTTTTTATAATATTTATATTTTAAAATCCATTTAACACACTTTACGTAGTGGTAGCGGAAGAAGGATTTGGCGTATTATATTTTTATGCGGACTTCTTCCAGCAATGCAGTTTTTGTTTAATTAGTTGATAGGAATTACTACACTTGGTTATGTCAAAACTAACAAAAAATACAATATAATATTTAAATATATACCTATTAGGGTAAAGGTACGAACGTTGGTATTACAAGGTTGAACGTTGAACACCCAAGCGCAGATTTTGTAGGTTATATAGAGGAAAAAACATTTTCCAATAGTTTCTATCGAAATTTTTACATGATTTCGTAGAATTTCCATATGGACAATAGTACTAATAATCAAAAAATTATTTCATAGGGAAAAATATTTTAAAGAAAAATTCCCTTTCACATAATTATAAAACTCTGTAAACGTCATATTAGTTCAACTGATACTGTAATATTGACTCCACAGTTCTGCCGTCGTAAACGAAAACACAGTAACTTCATTTACTGTGTTTAAACAAGTTTGGTTCTTTAAAATCACGAATTGGAGTAGTATATGGCAAATTTTTCGGTTTGTCTGTCGATGGATAGTTACCAAGATAATTTAGATAAAAACACAGTATTTTTTTTAAAAATCTGAATATTTTTAATAAAAAACACAGAATGTATAATTTTTTAAGTTAAAATACAGTAACCTATTATTTACTGTGATCTGTTTTAATACTTATAAGCATTTAAGAAATATTTTTGCTTGGTTACAAAACGGCTTCTTCAGATACTGTGGTTTTAGGTAAAATTTTGTTAAAAGTTAATTTATTAATACACGAATTAATCCCAGTATCTCAATTACTGTGTTTAAGGTGCCTGCAGTTTTTTATGTATTTTAAAGAAAATATATTTATTTTACATGGCTAGAACACAGTAATGGGTAAAATTTACCTATAACACAGTAACCACTCAGTTACGGTGTTATAGCTTAAAAATATAAAATTTATCAAATTATTTTCCTAATTTAAAACACAATATCTAATTTAATTAATTAAACAATTATAATGTAATATATATTTTTATGCAGAATTAAAGTTCTAACTATTTTTTAACATTAAAGATTAAAAGAAATAATCTATATTGATTACTTTGTTCATGAAAATAAATATTTAACAACTGAACTTTGACTGCGTTTTTCTCAAAACGTCTTTTTTCGAGTTACTGTGTTTTCATTTACGACGGCAGTGTTGTTGGCAGGAGAAAATTTCTTTCATTAGTCGATTGAGCCGATATTAAAGAAAACAGCCTTTCTACTGTAGCGTTTAGGGCTGGAATATCAAAAAAATAATGCCATAGTTTTACCATTTGGAATTTTCACTCCGGATTTTCGGTTTTAATAAAAAATAAATGATACACAATCATTTGCATGACGAAGGTTATTGATGAACCCCGTGAAAGCAACCGTAAACGCTGCATCATCTTGCATCAATACAAATCGCACACGGCATCATCGTGACAATACCAGATCTCACACGACCAGAGAGACAAACGATTTTTTAAAGAAGAAAAAAGACGTAAAACTCACGATCAATTTGTATAATAGTGTTTTAATTTGCTCGGTTTCTCGCAAGGGCGTCGACTTTAATATGATATTTGAAAAAACTCGCCTCTTTGATTAATACAATAAATAACTCGACGGCATTTTCCATCGTTCTCAATTCGCGATTTACTCCGTGTGATAATGGTCGAATTATCCTTGGAGGATCTAAGCGTACTTAACTGGGCAGCTGCTAACTGGTACCTATACGATAGGACATGCTGGTTTATCGACCGCATTACTGTCGACTGTCGACACAGTTGCAAAACTGTCAACTTTTTATCGATATACCGGTATCGCCTTGCTCCATGACTAATACGACGCTGCATTGTTTTACAGCTTAACAGCTGACTTGACCGTTCTCAGCGAATTCTTCAGATAATAAACTGCAGTCATTTCGGATGATTAAACCATGAAGAGTATGACAGCATAGGGAGGGACAACTTACACATCTAATTGAAAATAATTATTTTATTATCGTATTTAATATAATGGCATTTTATTGTTTTGGGCCCCAGGGCATACAACTTATTTGAAGGGAATATTAAATCAATAGAGACTAAAAGCCTATTCACGAAGCTGAGCCATATGTGGATAATAGAGCCACAGGTGGAGATCGTGAAAAGAGCCATAAACAATTTAACTCTCTAGTTTGATTTGGGATTTTTTGACTGAGTAGCACTGTTCGGAAAAAAATAGTCCACTAACGATTGACGATTGAATACGTTAATCGCGATTGACGACTAACGATTGATTTGGTTAATCGTTAATCGGCGACTAACAATTGATTTGGTTAATCGTCAATCGGTCGTCAATTGACGACCGATTGACGATTGGTTTGGTTAATCGTCAAACGTTTAATCGTCAATTGACGATTAAACGTTTGCGATTGATATTCTCGACAGCGGTTTCATCCGGTCGCTTTGGTCGGTCGGTCCGGTCGGTCCGATCCGACCGACCGGCCGACCGACGAGAATGAATTGTCGGGTGGCATCTGAAGAGCAAGTTAGTGATTGACGATCGACGATTAACGATTAATTGAGTTAGTCGCGATTATTTCAATCGTGACTAACGTTAGTCGCGACTAAATCAATCGTGACTACATCAACCGTGATTGAAATATTCAATCGATTGACCTAACACTGCTGGGTAGTTTATCAGTTGGTAATTTAATATTATGGTTTCGATTTTTATTTATTCATCGATGATATTTTTTGGTATGTTAGTAGTCTTTTAATCCTTATTGATATTAATGTATTTTATTTTATAGTTTAAACGAAGACATATTTTTTTATTATGAAGACGATTTATTTATGATTTTATTTTTAATTTTGACTACATCTTATTATAACCTTCTAAATATAATTTTGGGAATATAACTCAGATATTTAATAATTTGAAATACTTTAGACTTATATATTATATATATATATATATATATATATATATATATATATATATATATATATATATATATATATATATATATATATATATATATATATATATATATATATATATATATATATATATATATATATATATATATATATATATATATATATATATATATATATATATATATAATATTGTTATATTTGATAAGGTTTGTAAAGAAATCCGTTTATAGGATGATGTTTTTATTTAAAATAAAATTAGTAAAAGCTACTTAAAAAGTAGCGAAGGAAATCCCAGCTTGTATTAGGAAATGCTTATGTTTGAATGAGATATACTTACGGATGTGCACGACTTTCGACGGTGCAATGTAAGTTTAAAGGTCCTTTTGCAGTCGACTAACGATCACTATTCATCCATATATCTCATAAATAGGGCTTATCCTTATGCAACACAAAATGCCTTCAATTGAGACGAATTAAGCGAAAAAATAAAAAATAAACTATTGATCACTTCGGCAAAGCCGTTTTATAAATGAAAGTGACATTACGAAATAATTCTAATTTCGAATGCTACCAACATTTAAAATATGATACAATTGGCTGAGTTTGTTATCAACGAGCCATTAAATCGAAATAAAAATAAAAAAACCTCCATATGCTCAATTGAAGGCATTTTGTGTTGCATAAGGATAAGCCCTATTATGATTATATATATATATATATATATATATATATATATATATATATATATATATATATATATATATATATATATATATATATATATATATATATATATATATATATATATATATATATATATATATATATATATATATATATATATATATATATATATATATATATATATATATATATCTCTAGTATTACATGATTAAATTTCCTATAAAATATTTTACATCATTTAGTCGTACATACAAAATGTGAACCCTGGAAATTTACTAAAGGTGCGGCTTCGGCGGGATTTTATCACCTCACTAGGCAGAGCCTGTATTGAGGTGATATTTAGTACTGCGTTCATCTGCCGGGTGTATAGGTAAATTATTTAATCTTGGGAAATCCTACAAGTGTATATTGTATAACTATTATAGTATATAGGTATATATATATATATATATATATATATATATATATATATATATATATATATATATATATATATATATATATATATATATATATATATATATATATATATATATATATATATATATATATATATATATATATATATATATATATATTAAACAAAAATATTTCTTAAATTAAATGAGATATAATATATATGGGAGATATATGAATACAGTTATGAGGCTAATGAGATGATAATAACAATAATAAGTAATATAAGTCATCTGTGCACCTATTTAACAACGTTAGTTACTAACAACTCACAGTGCTCCCTCGTCGAGTGTAACAACCATAATGTTACCAGTCTTTTGTAGTGAGCGTCATTTTGAATGATTGTAGCTTGGCCTAATTGCGTGGTAAATATGTTATGGAGTTTTTTCGCTAGGTAAATATAGTGTCTTTGTCCAAAGGTCGTTCTTATTTTTGGTTGTACATGTCTGTCTTTATGTCTTGTGTCGTGTCTATGGGCGTTACTGGTCGGCTTGCTGTTGTCCCGTTGGAGTTCTTTCCTGTAGCATATCAAGACCTGCCGTACGTATAGCTGTCTTGCATCCAACACCATAAAATCCCTGTAGAGCTGGTCACTGGAGTAGCGGTATGGCTTCCTGGCTATAACCCTAATCAAGGCCTTTTGGGCCTTTATCAGAGGATCCAGATTTGTTTTGGCCATACCACCCCAGCCTAGTTGTCCGTATATTAGCAGAGATTGAGCTAACGCGTAATATATCGTCCTCAAGACATTGATTTCTTGAGGACATTGATTTCCTGATGATTTGATATATATATATATATATATATATATATATATATATATATATATATATATATATATATATATATATATATATATATATATATATATATATATATATATATATATATATATATATAATATATATATATATATATATATATATATATATATATATATATATATATATATATATATATATATATATATATATATATATATATATATATATATATATATATATATATATATATATATATATATATATATATATATATATATATATATATATATATATATATATATATATATATATATATATATATATATATATATATATATATATATTATAGCAGAATCATTTGCCAGAATGCTGATATCACCCTAAAGAGGAAATTGTCTTTTGCATGTCACTGAATAAGGTAAAAACATTTAGGTCAAGAATACCACTTAAGTACTATATTTATCATACTTACACTTTATATTATAATTGCTCAATTGTTTACTCTATTTGCGAACGAGGAGTACAAGGTATATTTTTCTCTGTGGTACCCGCTGTAATCTTTTTTTAGTTGACTCACGCTCGGCCTAAGTGCGGCATATCTCTAAGTGCATTTTGAATGGAAAACAACACGCTGTTGACCATAGTTAAAGTACAAATAGGTGAACAATGAACACAAAGCAGCATTAGTTCGAGCTATATTTTAGCTGCAGTTCAAAACAAGCCAGCTAAAGCAACATACGCGTAAATGGGTCGAAATTCATGCTCGCTCTTTAGTCAATAACGCCGACCTCAAGAAGTTTTAACGATTAGTCGTTCTGTCTCCCTGAAGTAAGCGCAGAACACTTGGACAAAAACAGTCCACCGTCAAGCTCCGCCACATGCCCGTAAGAGGCCAACGCCTTAACCGCGAGATAGCCAGGAGTTACCCAGCGGGCTTACACTCACGCCCTTACTTCCAATTGCGACCAGATTACTACGGTCTCTCGATTGGTTCCGAGTTCGAGGTCGCTTGCGCGGTCCTCTCCCTTACGAAGCGGTGAAACGGAGTGTAACGAATCTATCGCGGACCACGGCATCCTTTGCCCGGCTGTTCACTCAGGATCGGTTAGCCGATGGTCGTTTCAAGAGCAGACGACGTAAGGTCCGCGACCACCCCCGCTCTATAGGAAACAGTACTGCTTCCAGACTCCCCCGACTGTTAGTCAGAGCAAGGGCGCGAGTGTCGGCCCGCCAGGTAACATTACTGGCTATCTCGCGGTAAAGGCGTTGGCTTCTTGCGGGTTGTGACGTAGCTGGACGTTGGATTGTTCTGTCCAAAGTCTTCTACGTTCACTGCAGGGCGACAGAACGAAAAAATCGTTAAAACGTCCTGTGGTGACGGGCTCGCCCGTTGTAGTTGACACCGCAAGTTGTTAGTCAGAGTGCACAGTCGATTGGCTTACGCCGCACGGTGCGCAGACCGTCCAGGAGCGCCAGATAAGTGATTCCTAGGGGAAACTAGCCCTAAGGCCAGAGTCCTACCCGGGCTCACACTTCATGCGTGGAAGCCGCTGGATGGGTGTTGACTCGTGAGTGTGACCAACCCTGAACAGAATGGGTCTTCGTGGCCAACTCAGCAAGGGCCCGTTAGCTCCCGTTAGCTAGATGACCTCAGAGGACATTCCTTAAATCTCACAAACGCCTCCAAGAGCAAACGTTTGAAGCACTTCCTTTCAAACCTAATAGTAAAGATGTGGATCAGTTTGGCCAAGTGAAGTGATAAGGTCGATCAAGCGACCTAACCACTTTGCCACCAGGAATAGTATCAAGTAATATACGATAGGTATTATTGCCATAAAATGGCGTGATTCTCTTTCCTACTATATTGGCTATAGCCTAGTTTTACATTTCGTTTTGAATCTTTCGTCAGATCTATAAATTACTATTAATGATTTATTTTCCCAGCAATACCGAGCAACTCAAATCAGAAAAACAGTTCATTTGTTAGATATTTAAAATAACATCAGTCGAAAAAAACATTAGAGAGCCTAATTGACATTTGTATATTAAACAATTTGCAGACGAACACCATTAGCATACGAAAATAGATGAACGAATTTCAGTTACAGTTTACTTCACGAGTAAACAAACTATACGGATGCTTTATTTTAACGGTGGACGTTCTAAATTTCTTATTCTTGTATTTTTTGAGTGAATAAGATCAATACAAGTTAAAAAATCCTTTTTTCGATATAGACGAATTTAAATTATAAATAGGATAGAAAACGAATTTACCGCGTGAAATTTGTAGGACCCGACGTTTCGGTGACGTTGCAGCCGCCGTTGTCTAGGGTAGACTGAAGAGCTGTCAGTCCGTTGTTTTGCGGGTAGGCCGCAAACCGCTGCCGCCACTGCGTAGGTTATAACGGTGGTGGGGGGCCGGGCTCGGAGCGCGGGAATTTTTAAAATCCGTCTTGCACACAACACTCACTGTATCCTGTTTTACGTCTTTGCGTTCGGCGTTCGGCGGCGGGAACATTTTAAGAAGAGGGTTCCACGTAGAAGAGAGTTTGTAGCCGTCATCTCTATTGAGTTTGTAGCCGAAGAGATGTAGCCAATAGAGATGACGGCTACAAACTCTCTTCTACGTGGAACCCTCTTCTTAAAATGTTCCCGCCGCCGAACGCCGAACGCAAAGACGTAAAACAGGATACAGTGAGTGTTGTGTGCAAGACGGATTTTAAAAATTCCCGCGCTCCGAGCCCGGCCCCCCACCACCGTTATAACCTACGCAGTGGCGGCAGCGGTTTGCGGCCTACCCGCAAAACAACGGACTGACAGCTCTTCTGTCTACCCTAGACAACGGCGGCTGCAACGTCACCGAAACGTCGGGTCCTACAAATTTCACGCAGTAAATTCGTTTTCTATCCTATTTATAATGTCAAACAACCGCGATAGTCTTCGATTTTATAAGACGAATTTAAATTTTCAGAACGTCATAGCTAACTAGTATTGTATGAAACCGTGTATGAAACTGACAAAAACTAACTATTTTATATATTTCATATATTCCAGATCCATGAATCCACAAATAAATACAAATAAATTCTACTAATATTATAAACGCGAAAGTTTCTAAGAATGTATGGATGTTTGTTACTCTTTCACGCAAAAACTACTGAATGGATTTTGATGAAACTTTACAATAATATAGCTTACACATCAGAATAACAAATAGGCTATAATATATAACGATTTAGTGTGAATTATCTAAAATATAACGATAACTGTCAAGTAAGAAGGAAAAAATCTAAGAAATTGATATTCGAAATTTAAATTCTAAGCGTCAACATATATTTTGAAAATTTTCTCAACAATAAATAACAATTAAATAATAAATTTAGAAAATATAGTGCAATTCGGTAGTTAAGTAACCCGACCATGTTGCCACAAGTCTAGGAAATGGAAATATTTTCCTGAAAGTGTGGAGCTCGCCAAGACGTGTGGCCGACGTGGCGGGTATCGGGCTAAATACGTCCAATTATGATGATGAACAGTACAACCTTACCACGGCCCCCAGTCCCCAGCAGCCCCACTAGCCCGAGCCACGGCAGCGGTTACGGTAACGGCGGGGCAGGGGGTGCTAAGAATCTCTGGGTACGATCAGGCTGCCAAACCAAACTAACCGATCCGGATGGAGAGTGATTGGAGAGGCGTATGCCTAACGGTGGGCGAATGCGCGCTGATGATGATGAAGAAGAAGAAGTAGGAAAAAAATCTTCCATCTGCGAGCTATTCTGGCGTGCGCCGCAAAAACCGTTGGAGGTACACGTAGGTATATATAATATACAATGGAAATGTTTATCTTAAATAGTCCTACAAAAAAGCCAGCGACAGCATATATCTATATTTTATGTGTAAGCCATTATCGACAAAATAGTGAACCATAAATACAATAAAAAAATAAAAATTATTTCTAACGCACATTTGGTAGTAATAAATTGATTATTATATCAAAATAAATACTTTATCACATCTGGTATCTAAAGTAGATAAATTTTGTCTTTTACAGTACATCATTTGGACAAATTTGGACAAATATTTGAATAGTTATGACGATAACCAACCGAGTGCGCGATATTATGGTACTTTTTATATATATTTTTTTATATAAAAAAAAATTAAATCGTTAGGGCATGTTTATTGGTCATATTATCAACAATTATGAATTCTTATCAAAATAAGTAAATTTATTGTCTCAAGTGTTTAAAACAAAAGTTTTTTACCTTTTACTGAATAAATAGTTAAAGAGATAATACGACATAGGTATGGAACCGCGACCGTGTCGTAATCTATACTTCTATACTAATATTATAAAGAGGTAAAGTTTGTGACGTTGTAGGAAGTAATCTCTGGATCTACTGAACCGATTTTGAAAATTCTTCTACGAATAGAAAGCCACGTTATTTGTGAGTGTCATATGGCTATATATTAATCCGAAAAATGAAAAGACTTTTTCGTGGTCGTTGGATTTACAAAGTAATTCGTAGAAAAACAGTCGAATGAAAACGTTTCTTACGAACGCTACTTTAAAGATGAGAGATATATGATTGAGTACTAGAGAAAAGTTGTAGAGCTTAGTAATGTCTACAAAAAAGTAAGGGAAATCATATATCTAAATTTTGTATTTAAGTCACAAAAAGTAGTTTTTTATATTTAAAAAATAATTTAAATCGTTAGGTCATGTTTATTGGTCATATTATCAACAATTATGAATTTATATCAAAATAAGTAAGTTTATCGTCTTAAGTGACAAAAGACTTTTCCCTTTTACTGCATATAATTTCCCTTTTACTGCATAAATGGTTAAAGAGATAAGACACTCACAAATAAGACACTCACAAGAAGACACTCTCAAATAACGGTAATATATTCAAATTGGCATGCAAATACATACATATATATGCGGTAAAAATATAACCCTTCTTTTGGCAGTCAGGAAATAAATCATAGCACTCAGTACTAACCGAACCACACTCATAATTTCATCACAAGTAAAAATTTTTACCGCCCAACGAAGTGGGCACGGGTCAGCTAATCAACATATAAATGAAACAGTTACAATATATAAATAAAAATATATAAATAAAACATATAAATAAAATAATAAATAATAACTGATAAATCAACATATAAATAAAACAATTAGCACACAAATGCGGTAAATGCTAAATGTCCACCTAACTAGGATTTTACTGCCCCGTATCTATGCGGGTAATAGCAAATAACTAAAAAAAGGAAAGCAAATTTTTATATCATAGCTAACTTAATTAATGTAGCAAACAACTCTGTTTTTAACAGTATTACATGTACTTAATTAATATTTAATAATATTGCATAATAGCAATAATGCAATAATAAAAATCAATATACAAAATCTATATGAATACCTAATACCTAATCGTATTTATATAATAATATATTACGTCAATACACATATACCTAAATACGATTATAATAAGTAATACACGATTATGGTATAAACATGTTGGTAATATAATATATAAATACGAGTATATAAATAATGATGGGTAATAATAAATTATAGTAATAATAAATACGATATAATATAGTTGCATAATATATGCACAATACATTATAAAATATACTATATTAAATTTAGATTCAAGCGCTTCAACAAATTCGCTTCACAAACCAAGTTTACAGGTTTTGACGGCCTAATTCAAATAATTAATACTATCTTTAAACTGTTAAATGTTCTTTACATTTCTGTATTTAAATTCATTTATTATTGAAAACAGACTTTTTGATTGGACAAGCCAGAACGATACTTCTATTCAAACGCTATTCGATAGCCAGAACGATATTCTATGTAGCAACAATTACACTTTCGATTTTTTCCTAGAATCCATTGCCCCCCCCCCCTCCTAAATCTATGGACTTGAATTGTTATTTACCTGGGAAGCAAATCTGACATCTTACTAAAATAATCGAGCATTTTTTCGAAAAAAAAATTAATTGCACGAAGAAAAATAATTTTAATTATTATAACTGGCCAACAGAAATTTGTGTTGCATTCGCAAATCTGTAGGTATATTACGTAATCTGTATATTACGTATGTCAGCCCATCGATATATTAGCTAGATATGCCCTCACATACAAATAAGTTAGCTCTACATTCCCTTTGCTCGTAAATCATCTGACAGATAGAGCAATAAATTGAACAGTATGCGAGAGAATAGCGCGCTGATATTATTCGCGGCAGCTCTGACACTGGAAACGGTCGGCTGTCTGCCAGCGGACTGCGACGAAACTACTATTGGTCGGCTTTCAGTAGTGCTTTTGAAGGCGTCATTTTCGAGCGCGAAAGGACCATCTAGGGAATCATATATCGATGATGGCAGCTACGTATCGTCAATTTTTAAATAGACTAGTACTGGATTTCAACTCTTGTTATGTGGACACGCTAGTATTATTGATGTCATTCCAGGGTGAAATATGAGTCGTCATCAGTAGTAAGAAAAGACTATTGTATTGTACGTGTTTCTTATATATCGAAATGCAACATATAGTCCAGACGGTACATACTTATACATTGTGTCCTTCGATAAAGTGCACAAAAAATGGGATAAAACTAGACCTCATCCCATCAACAGAAAAAATATAAAAAATATATATTTTTAACTTAAGAACTGTATGTGTGAAAGTTGGGATAACTTTTGAATTAGTGCATGTATTTCTTTAAAATAAGTAACAGGTATTTTACATTTGACCTGTTTTATCTTCATTAACAGTTGCTTTACACTTGACCTAAAACAGTATTAATATTTTGCTACTATCTTCTTGAAAAAAAACTATTTCTGTTTTTGTCTGTTTTAGGAAAGGTATATTTTCTCATAATAAAGAACATATTACCATTTACTTTCATTATTCTTTATAACTTCTTACTTATAAAAAAGTAATACTTACGCGGCACCGCGTAAGTAGTGCTGTATTAGAGCTAAAGTTGTGTTTGAGATAGGACGCTGTTTTTTTGCCAGATAAGTAATGAAGTTGGGAATTATAAATAATACTGAAAGATGGGACAATGTGGCCATTATTTTAAATAAATTTAAGATTTTAGAAACACACAAAAATAATACCTGTTTTTTTTAAACATACTGGCAATTGATTAATATTGTTTTAGGCCTACCGTGAAATATATATATTACTGTAGATTATATAAAATTTTATTTCAAGGCAGTACATGCAATAATTTAAAAGTTATAACATTTTTCACATATACAGTCCTTAGTAAAGATTTTTTTTTAACCCCTCCTATGGCGGGGTAAAATTTCTGCCCGGGATAGTTTTGCGCATAACTTTTTAACTACTATACGGATCGTAAAAAGAATAACTGCAAAATGATCACATTGAAATTTGAAATATTATAACGTTACAACATTATCTCGTAAAACAATTAAGATAATAATGAATAAATATTACAGTTAGCACAGCGCGGAAAGCGTCTAACCAAAAATGGTTAGCTTACATAGGAAGGGTTTTCAAATAAATTAACAAGAACTTTTTTTTGATATGAAACCGTTTTCTTGTTCGTTCATTATTGAAGTCAGGGAGGTCGTTATTTCAGGAGCCCACGTACATAGTATTTCTCAGTGTACGACTGCAACAAACAAAACTGCGCGGGTGAAGCCATGCATTGCAGTCGATCGACGTAATCTCCAAACCGTAGCTTTAGGTACAGGATGGTTAAAATTTGCAACTGGTTCTCAAACTAGTGTCATTCTAGACTGCAAGTGGCGCTTTGTGCTTACCTCGAAATAGCGCAATAAATGGTTTAAACGGCCTGCAGCGCCGCACTCGCCTTATTATCTGCCCGTTAACGCGACGACCGCCTCGTAATTTTACGACCGAAAATTAACGACTGCACCCGAGACGAGGCGATGGATTAAACCTACTCCTTTACATGTTATTACAGAGTTGGGTATATATTATAACATGCATGTACAATTATTATTACGAGTGCAACTATAGTAGAACAAGGGAACGCGGGCATAGGTCATAAAATACAAAAGGTCGATATCGATGCGGCAAGAAACATTTTATAGGTACATTTTATAGGTGGGCAAAAAGCCCCGTTCCGATTTATAACTGTAATAACTTTTAAACAAAGTAATAACTTTTTAAACCATTTTTTACTTTAGGTTCATTTGTGCAATTGGCCACTACTAATCACCGTTTTATATAAAAATATTATTATTTTACTATTTACTATTATTATTTATTTATATTACAACCTATTGGACTCCACTGTAATGGTTTTACGGTTGTAATATTACATGTAATGGCGTCGTGGCTAAGTCGGAAATCGACGCTTTTTTTACATTACAATCTATTGAAATCCAGTGAAATGGTGTTACTGTTATAATATTACGTGCAATGCTATCATCCACGTATCGAATATGACGATACGTGGCTTTCTTACTTAACCATGGTGTAATATACAGATTTAAGCTTCATTCTAGCTTCAAAAAAGAAATTGAAATACAGGGGAATCCACAAGAGTTTACCTTGAGTCAATATTTTCAAAAATTACATAATTACAATGTTGAGTACAATGCCTAACTTCATATTAAATTGTATTACCAACCATCAATAACGGACTAAAAAATATAAAACTTATATTTATGGATACGGCTGTTTTTCCACCGTCCTCAAAATTGAAATTCATTTGAGGTTACAATTTTGGATTAATTTTCACTTCGAACTCGCTTTACTGTTATTACTAATCTCCCCGACAGCTGTTTATGGCGTTTAACATTCTTTATTGATCGCTCTTTTGTGCCGTTTGTTTTATAAATTATAACTGTGGTCTGATAAGACAGAAACAAATTTGGTAATCGGTGATTATTTAGAACGAAATCGTCTTAGCGGCACCGGAATATTGGAAAACATCTCCTCAGCAACGCGGAAACATTTTTAATTAATTCTTCGGCTGAATTAAAATCAGCGGACATTAAGTTACAAAATCCCTGGATAAATTTACCACTACAAGAAGAAAAAGATCGATATCGTGATTTTACGTGATATTACTTTCCCGGCCAACCAACCGACGAGGAGGAAAAGTATTGTGAATGCGCAAAAAAATCGATTTAAAGGCGGAAATATCCATTTTGAGCCCCCTCTGCGACGATTTAGGGAGTTGATATACAAAGCGCTTCGGGCGCGCGCCCGAGTAGCACCATACATTTTATCACAGCGACCCGGCCGCGCGCCCGCAGCGTTTTCCAGGCGCGCGCCCGCAGCGCTTTGTGTATGAACTCCCTTACGGAGTTGATATACAAAGCGGCCAAGGCGCGCTCATTTTGTACGCGCGCCTCGGCCGCTGCTGCTGCGTCCTAGTCGCGCGTTTTGCGATACTACATGACCCATTCTTCTCCGAATTTCCGGACGATCATGTTTGTCACCGAAACAGTAGTTAATTTAATTTTATTGCTCTTAAACAAACGAAGGTTGAAACAGACCAAAAAGAAACGTTTACGTAAATACCCATTTAACATCTATCACAAATGGGTTGAATAATACGCATTATAAACATCTTCGATTTTTCCCTAAAAAGTTTGCAAAATATTGTCGAATGTCGACAATATTTTGCAAACTTTGTGCGGAAGACGTGTCAAATTATTTGGAATAAATTGCACCACAGTTGAAATGTAGAAAAGTGAAACTGCCCACACCTACAGAGTCCATATGGTTGCAAAAGGCTGCAGATTTTTATACAAATGCACAGTTTCCTAACTGTAGGTGCCATCGATAGGAAACACATACGACTAAAAAATCCAAGAAAATTTGGTTCCATATCTAGATTGAAGATTACCAGATTAAAGAATATGTGGTTCAAAACAGTCCACCAGGAGGTGCACTAGTTATATATCAACCTCAAAGTATAGGAAATTTTATACTTGAAATTTGGTACACAGAGTTGGACCGAAATCACATTGTGAAATTTTGGTTATCTCATTACAAGCTAAACTAAAAATATTTAAGTTCCGCCATACAATTTAATTAAATATTAACGCTATCTGTTGGCGCTTGGCCCAAACCCGCCTTAAGCCAATACACGGACCGTGCCGCCAGAGGCGTAGCAGTTGAACCCAACCGGGTTTGTCCGCCGGCCGAGAGAGGGCGCCCATCGATTTTATTTATGAAATTAATATTCAGATGAAATCAGTCCTTGGCTACTTGTCGGGAAAGTCTTGGGGTGACCCAACCGATTTTTTTCATCACAATTGACGTTCGACACAATAACTTGATCGGATGATCGAACACTCGCTAGCATTGTTAACGAGTGCAAATCTTTTGAACAAAAAGCTCTCTGCCTCAGACGAGCACAGAAAAAACTTAATAGTGGTTGACATTACTTTTTAGCACTGTAGATTTTTTGCACTAATACTTTTTGAGAGGGAATTAGTAGACGCCTTTGGATGAGTCTTCATAATTTATAGAACCGGTTGTTTTTTCTCTGAATGTACTGATAAAATGATTGCGATTACAATTAGTTATAATCAGCAATCGTTGGCATATACTGATTGATCGTAATCCTTCATTATTATTGTGATTATTTGACGAGTGAAGATGAAATTAAACCTTTTTCGAAACCTATTGAAATACTTGTCGTTCTTGCTATTTTATCTGAAATCTAAATGCTAGCTAAACTTCTGCAAAACAATCTTCCACGTAACATCTAAATTTTCGCTCAATTTTCAATGGCTTGTCGTATGCTGAAGTTCTGCAACGCTATGGTTTAGAGACATTGGAGGACCGGCGAGTAGTATCAGATATGTCGTTTCTACATAACATTGTTCATACTGGATTGGACAGTCCATATCTCCTGAGTAGGGTGAGCATACGTGCGCCTTTCAGACTCACGCGCGCTCACTTAACTTTTTACGTACCAAGGTACAATACTAACTGTGGTTCCAATTTATTATTGCCGCGCGTTATGCATGCTTAAAATGTAGGCTTTAACAATATTGACATATATAACCACCAAAATTTTCGATTCTTTGTTAAGTAGGTACGTGAAAAGCTGACGATCAGATCGGATTGAATTAGCATCCCGCATTTTCATATGCACATACAAGCACTCACAAGAACATACACTCACACAAACACACACCCACACACACACACACACACACGCTTGCGCGCGCGCACACATACACGCTCTCCATCACACAAACACACAAACACCCACACACCCACACAAAGCGATTTTAACTCTTAATTAAAAATTCTTTTTGTTTTCTTTCTATTGTATTGTTTAGCATATTTTGTAATCCTTATATCGCAAATAATTTTAAACATCATTGGCTTTTCTACCGTCATATATTATGCTTATATTTTATATTATTTATACTGTATGTTTTAAATAACATAAATAAATAAATAAACATACTGAAATTGACACGCACTCTTTTGTGTTACTTCCGCGCGCACAATTAATCGTTCATGGTCCTAAACTGCCATCTGAAAAATGGTCGATGTCATTTCCAGGGTCTTCGATTCTGTGGGCAATTTAACTAATTGGTTTCTGCAGAACAATCAACAATCTGGACAGTTCAGCATTGTGTCTAAAAGCGAGGAAATGGAAGCGAAAAAAATTGTAAAGCCTCGTTAATTCTATTGTATAAATCCCACTATCGAAACCGTTTTGTAATTAGCTAACCGATCGTGCGTGACATTCGAGCGACATTCATCATCGTTGTCAACGGTCAACTGTGCGTGCAGGCCATGGTTAGAATACAGTCCCAATTTATATCACATAAGTTTATAATCTATTTACAGTATATTTAATCACACACACGTAAGTACTAGTAAGTATGTAGACTATGTCCTAATTTAAGTAGAATAAGTTCTTTACAGTATGTAGCTATCACCATGGGTTGAGGAGTTGTTGGCATTGAAACCCTATGCAGGAATATGCTTAGCCTGTGTAGTATTACGGTACGAGCCTATACAGAGTGAGTTTTTAATTAGTGACTTCCTTGAAGTGGGTGCATCAGTACGAGCAAAAAAGCAAGTTTTGTTTTTTTTTTTTTTGAAAAATTTAATATTTTGAAAATTATCAAAAAAAAGAATTGAGTGCGTTGCGCCATCCAGCGGTAGGTAAAATATCGCAAATATTGGCGCAGCGCGCTCAACGCTTGTTAAACTTTTATTTATCTGTCAAGTTTTCAAATTTATCAATAAAATGTATATTTTTTTAATATGTATATGTTTTTGTCTTTTCCAATTCTTTTTATCAAAAGTTGCTTATTTGCTCGTACTGATTCACCCACTTTAAGGATGTCACTAATTGCAAACTCAACATGTATATGTAAGCTTGGATTAATGACCGTAGCGTCAGTCGCACTTTTATTTCAAGTTCACGGCTAGATGATAAAGATGTCAGCGTGTAGCTTTGCCTTAGATCTCTGTTAAGTAGCTACTGAACCAATTTAGCGTAACACCCTCCATGCTAATGTCTTGCAAGTTACTCGACACCGTGTCAAATGCATTAGCTAAATCGAGAAACACGGCTAAACATTTTTCGCCTTTATAGACACTGTTAGGAATAATCTTGGTAAGTACATCCATCGCATCAGATGTGGCCCTTGCCCTTAATAATTCCAAATTGATTTTTTAATAATATTTCCTTTGAATCTGAATAATTAGTTATCGCCCCTTATCCGCGGCGTTAAGGGTTAGGCAGCGACCACGCCTGCTCATTTTGTAGTGTTCCCGATCAATTATTTTATTCAGGATCCCGTGGTGGCGACCTCTACATAGAAATACACAACTTATTTTACATCTTTTTCCACGGCGATCCGAGCGCTTATAGATGACATTCAGTTCATTTCAAGACCTAACACAAGACCTTTAATTGGGAAACGGTAAACTTTTTAACAATCATTTCGTAGCAGGGAGGGAGGGGGAGCAGCAAACCCGAGAATCGCCGCAAACTCTAGCTACACCACTGCGTACACCGCGTTATCGTGATCCCATTTTCCACTATTGCATTCACCAAACCGTAAGGTCATGGCGGCTTTTTTGTTGCTCTTGTCGACGGAACAAGCCCGCTTTGATCCTATACATACATAATGGCTACACAGCAATAGCTATTTGCTAATCCCGCATCCGTTATGACTGAGCAGTGGGCGTGCTCGCACAATGTTTGAATGTAACGATGAACTTGAATCAAACCCCGTTCACATACTCTATACTTTACTGTACCGGACTATAACCACTCTATTCCAAGAGAAGCTACGTACACGTAGTGTACGTGCTTACACGTAGTGTACGAATTACACGTAGTGTACGAATAGGTTAGCTCTAAAATATATAGGTTAGCTCTAAAATATTGCCTGCAGGCAATAAGCTCGCCTTTTCTTAAGAATAAAGAGTTTTATTATTATTATTATTATTATTATTATTACGTGCCTAGTCGAAGAATATTAGGACAAAAACATCAATCAAGTCAATACATTGTAAGGAACTATTGTCATTGTACAGTTGTTCATCATAATCATAATCATCATTAGCTCTACAACTTCTTGTGAGTCTTATCTTCAGAGTGAGACTCCTCGTAAGTCTTAGCCAAGATTTTTTGTACCTCCTTCTTTAACCCTTTGGGTACATTTTATAGATGATGGTCAATTGTTGTTACGCGCATGTTTTGGCGTAACAACAATTAATTGACGAGTGTGACTTCTGTGTGTCTTAGGGGCTCTCGAGATGATCAAGCATGCTTGACAAGCTTCGCGTCGCAGGCAGGGAGGGGATCGTAAACAGCAGGAAATATGCAACTATTTTTTGTAATATTTACCAAAAATGCCTGATTTTATAGTTTATACCAGGGAGTTACTTTAATTAGACGTAATTGATTGATGAATGACGTGACTCCCTGGTATAAAACTACACAATTAGGCATTTTTCGTAAATATAAAAAAAAATATTTGCATATTTCCTGCGGTTTACGATCACCTCCCAGCCCGCGACGCGATGTTTGACAAGCATGCTTGATCGTCTAGAGAGCCCCTTAAGCCGGGTCTGCTGCGCGTTTTTTTCGAAACAATACACATGAGCAATTGTTTTCATACACAAGCTGTCTCCTGCGTATAGAAATGTTTCATGTTTAAACAAGGATTTTATTTAGATATAAAAACAAGTTTCGACGAGGAAGACGTACTTTCAGTTTTGGCAATTATAGACGTTATATCGTGGAGAAGAAACAACTCGAATCCATTGTTAAATTCTTGTCACTAAGTCATATATAACCTAAAAAACAGTGTTAATTGACAGCTCTGCGCATGCGCGCAGCGGTAGAAAATGAAACAACCCTTCCACTCCACCCGCGCGGGGAATGTTTTCCAAGTGCCACGAGAAACAAAAACATTATGTTTGCATACACAAATGTGTATGGCCACGCCCATTTGTTTCGATGTTTTTGTGTATTGTTTCGAAAAAACACGCGCAGAAGATCCTGCTTTACGGATAAGTCGCCTTTATTTTTACACGTTTAAAAATTATAATACAAATTAATATCATCACAGATTATCATTTGAAAGAAGTCTGAATTAGACTCAAATACAAACTCATAACTCTCATTTTCCCAGTCTTAATTATTTTTTGCATGATAATTGGTCCTATAACTCATCAAAACTCATCTATACACTCATCAAAAACCTCTTATAAGATCCCCCTCCTGTTGCGAGGTAAAAACTCACCTATCACTTTTGCGCGCGAGATATTCGGGCAAAAAATCGACGCGAGTCAACGGCCTTGAGATAAACGATCATAACTTATAAACCAGTAAACGCATTTTAAAAAGATAAAGAGAAAAATGATCGCATTGAAATTTGACATATAAAACATTATAACCTTATCTCGTAAAACAATTAAGATAATAATGAATAAATATTACAAAATTGGCAAACTGAAAAAACTCGCCTATAAAATCATTTCGATTTTTTTGTCACAAAATACGTAAAATATGCAAAAATTGTAAATACAGTTATGTTCTTTATTAAATGCTTTACCAAAACGATATTTTTTTTTTACTTATTTGCATACAAAAATATTTATTTATTCAGCCAAGAAAAATTTTATGTATTCTCGTAAAAAAAAAATTTTTTAATTTTTAATTTGTGGCTACTTATGGTATTTTTTTATATGAAATTCTTTCAAAATAACTTTATTACTACATCACACTTCTTAGAAATCACACCAGAACTTTGAGCTTTGTCTGATATTATAGAAAAATCTAAAGTTTTGAGAGTTTCCGCGTCCGAACTTAATAATAAACTTTGAATGCCCATAATATAAAATTCGTTAGATTTTTTCAATTATATTGTCTTATCATAGACTTATTATATGTCTAATAACTAATTACTATACTCCAAAGAGTCACATTTCATCGAAAAACTATGGAAAATCGCACTTTATTCTCTCATAGTAATTATCAAAACAAGTTTCTTTGCGCGATTCATTTTACAAAACAAGATATAATTTTCAAAATACGCCTAATTACGTGATAACTTAGGATGTAAATGAAACAATAATTATTTTGTTAGTAAATTAAAGCGACATTACGTCATATTTCGCAATATATCGGGATATTTCATAAACATTACAAAATAATAACAACCATTTTTTCGCGAGCCGTTTGTTGTTGCCGAAGTGTTTTCTTTGAAAATTCGTGAAAAACAGCAAATGGACTATCTCAATTGACTAATCCTTATGCCTAAACTACTTAAAAATGGAAATTACTCACTTTTATCCAGTAAACACTTCACTTTTATCCACAAAACACTGCACAAAACCAACATTTCGCGGAACTACGCGGCCGAGGCGATGGCCGATCGAGACTGCTGTTTTGACGTCTATGCTAACTTTTTAAATTGCCGTTCGACTTTATCGCCGGTGGCCGCCGGATTAAAGATTATTTGACCATATCGTCCCGTCCTCAGAAAGCATTAAGTACGACGTTTCGAATCGTAAATTGCATTTTTCGCAGCGGTGAGCGCGATGTCCCGTAGCGGATGTTACGGATTTTAGGCGGCCGCCATACATGTCCCCAAATGGATGTTACGGATAGAGCGGGTTAAAAAAAAAACTAGAGTCTATCTAGATGATCACAAAACATTTATACATATTATATTTCATTTAATTTAGTTCATGGACATATTTTTATCTCAAGTATATTCATTATAATAACTATATATCATACCTAAAATTAAATATAAATATATTTATATACATATATAATATATTTTTATGTATTTTGTCTCTTCCTTTCACCTTACTTCCCACCCTGATTCCCCCATTCTCAAGCGGAAACAATATAAAATAATACTGCGTTCATTTTGTATACTTTATATTCGGCATCACATTAATGGATTTTTGTCACTTTTAAATAGGTTTTTATTGCATTGTATGTAGTTCTGTTTGGTTATAGAATAAAAGAAAAAAAATAAAATAAGGAATAACTTAACCCTTGCCAGAGTCTCCTGAAGTTTATCGCAGTATGCGCTCGATACGGTAGAATAACCGGAAATGCTCATCACAATGGTTGAACCCAGGAGAACTGGCCGAATCCTATCCCAAGCGAAAGTAGACTCAGAAAAAGGTACTGGTGAGTGTCTGATGGACCAGTGCTGGTGTTATCCATTACAGCGTCTTACAATCTGGCCAGATAATTACCGCAGATCTGTGTTATCAACAATTGCAAAACGTGATAAATGGCTAACCGTTAAACAACCGAGACTGGTCAAGAGCCCTAGCCCACTGCTGCTTCACGACAACGCTAGACCACACACTGCACAAAAGATGATCGGTAAATTAGAGAAGTTGCGATAGGAATGTCTCCGACATCCACCATACTCGCCGGACCTTTCTCCAACAGAATTACACTTTTTCGGAATTTGAACAATTTCTTGCAAGGCAAAAATAAACAATTCCGATGAGGCGATCCAAACCGCCTTCAAAGATTTTATTGTTTCTTGCTCCCACATTTTTTTCGGCAAAGGAATCAATGACCTACCTATAAAATGACGAAAGTGCACTTTGATTGATTAAATACATATTTTTTTCGTTATACTTTTTTCATATGAAACACCAATTTCATATGTAAGGACCTAATATTACCTAAACTAGAGCTGTCGGCTACATCGGGCGTACCCGTCACCTCGGGAAGTTTTAACAAAATTTGATCGTTCTGTCTCCCGTGAGGTGAGCGCAGAAGACTTAGGTCAAAATAGTCCACCGTCAAACTCCGCCACATGCCCGTAATAGGCCAACGCCTTATCCGCAAGATAGCCAGGTAAGGCACCCAGCAGGTTGACACTCGCGCCCTTACTGCCAGTTGCAACCAGATTACTCCAGTCTCCCGACTGGTTACGGGTTCGAGTTTGCTTGCACGGTCCTCTCCCTTACGTAGCGGTGAAACGGTGTCTACCGAATCTATCGCGGACCACGGCATCCTTTGCCCGGCTGTTCACCCAAAATCGGGTAACCGATGGTCGTTTCAAGAGCAGTCGTCGTAAGGTGAACAACTACCCCCGCTCTATAGGAAACAGTACTGTTTCCAGACTCCCCCGACTGTCAGTCAGAATGCACAATCGATTTTTAGAGTAATGATTAATTTCTACATACATTGTTTATTGCCTTAAATTATTTCCTAATATTATTAGATACTATTTTTATTCTCTAATAACATATGTAGTTTGAAGTATGCACAAGCCACTATTTTCTTGGTACGCTTGCCTTAGTACGGGCCTAGGCCTAGTTAGGCAGCGTTGATCTAAAGAAGGACTGGGCTGCGGTACTCTCTTTTATGCTACTATTTACAACAGAGCCTCTAATGATACTATGTAATGTACTGTAGTTTAAAAAATGCGCATTTCTTTAAATAAATAAATAAATTGGTTCAGGAGCGCCAAAAGTTGACTCCTGGGGGAAACTGTTCCTTAGGCCAGGGCTCGCACTTCATGCGTGGAGGCCGCCGGAAGGGTGTTGACCCGTGAGTGTGAGCCTATTAGCTCCCGGACCTAATATATAGTGATCTCCTGCCGCGGTTATTTGGTATTCTCAGAATCTCTCATATGTACCTATACATAGCGTTTTTGTTCATTCATAGCGGTCAGCTGCCTTGTCCGACCTTGTCTGGACCATACCGGATAATATGCTGTGTGTAAACATCAGTGGCCGGTTATATTCGGTAATCTTCCGTTATCTTCCGTCCTGTCGCGATGCGCGTGAGATCTTCTCGGTTGAGGCTGGATGTTTTTTTTCGGAGTCCGCTTCTGCGTCAACACTTCTGCGCGTGAATTGTGAATTACATACTATTATATGCCACAGCGCATAAACAATAAACATAGTGAATGCGAACCATCATGTCGGTTATTTTAAAAGCTTTTCAGGCTTTATTGGTCAATTCCTTCTATTAGCAGTTTCAGTTCTATCTTCTCTATATCTATTTCACTAAAGTAGATTTAAAGAAGTAAAGTATAAGTATAAGTAAGTATATTTAAAAAATCTGGTAATAATATGGTATGTTTATTTTGAAAAAACTTGTATACCAGTAACATGTATGTAGAATTGTAGAATTGTAACTTGTATATATATATATATATATATATATATATATATATATATATATATATATATATATATATATATATATATATATATATATATATATATATATATATATATATATATATATATATATATATATATATATATATATATATATATATATATATATATATATATATATAATATATATATATATATATATAATATATATATATATATATATATATATATATATATATATATATATATATATATAATATATATATATATATATATATATATATATATATATATATATATATATATATATAATATATATATATATATAATATTATATATATATATATATATATATATATATATATATATATATATATATATATATATATATATATATATATATATATATATATATATATATATATATATATATATATATATATATATATATATATATATATATATATATATATATATATATATATATATATATATATATATATATATATATATATATATATATATATATATATATATATATATATATATATATATATATATATGTATATATATATATATACATATACCCCAAAAGTCGCCTTATTGAACATAACAATACAAGATTAATCAATGTTTGGAATTATGATTGCGTTTCGTAGAATCTTTACCATCCAAATTTTTGTACGATATTGAGCAACCAAATATGCTATATAATCAATGGTGGCACATACACTACTGGCCAAAAGTATTGCGATACTAAAAATTCTGACGAAAATTTAATGTTCTCCTATGGCCAGGAAATTCATCAGATTTAAATCCTATTGAGAATATATGGATACTCGGAAACAAAACGAGAGCTTCAGAAAACCGTAATTAAGTTCGGCACAATGAAATACCGAAACAAGTGTTGCGAAACCTAGTTGATTCCATTCCTAAAAGAGTGCTGCTGTGCAGGCCAGGGGCGGTTAATCAAAATATTAAACGCTATTATGTTAAATTGCACTCATTTATTATATTTCCTGCTCAGAAGAACTTACGTAAACTCTAAATTGTTTGTTTATTTCATTTTATATCGATAACCTGTGTGGTTTTTAATGCTTTTTAGAAAAATAAATAACTATTTATGTTTCATAACTTTCTTAAATCTTATCTTTTTACCAATTTACCATATTGGGCTCGATTGCGTTTCTTCGTGAACTAAAATCGGAAATTAGTCCGTGTGAACGAGACAGAGCAATACGCTAGAGCGGAGTGAGATATGACCGGTTGTCACTTTTTCTCATTAAAACCGCCAGCCAAGGTCAAATCTTACACCGCACGAAATATGCTCGAATTTATTCGGACGAGTATAAGTTCGGCAGGTAGTATTTATCGACGATCGTTCGTTTCATGTTTCTCTCTAACGTATTGCTCTGTCTCGTTCGCTTGGACTAATTTTAGTTTTAGTTCACAAAGAAAATCAATCGGTCCCATTGACCTTAAACAAATCAGTTTAATGTAAAAAATATTAGTTTTTTTGGGCTGCTTTAAAAAAAATTGTTGGAGTTTTAAATCTTGCAGAACTTTCGATCAGTAGTGTATGTCATACTAGAAAATTTATCGTGACCATTAATTTGATGAATCAATGTTGTTTTTACACAAGGAAGTCACCCACGCGGTAGTGTCGTCTTCTTCCGTGCCCGGCCGTTGCTGTCTCTCCCGTGGCGCGAGACTTCGTGGGAAAAGTTGCAATTTAATAGGCTGTCCTGTCCGGCGTGCAATAGTGCGCATACTCCTCCGCCCGGGCTGCTTCGTTACTGCCCCTGGGAAGAGTGGACTCTGATTTACATCATCCGTTCCGGGACCGGATCCGGAATCCAAATCTCAAATTTATTTTCGAAAACAGTTTCCCGTAATTTTAACAATAATTTAAACAGTCTTAACCAGGCAACGTCTCTGCTTAGTTTATCATTAATAGATAGTCCCACCTGACGTATTGTCGTGAACCTCTCTAATGCTTATTTACCTATACAGTTATTATTTACTGACATAGTTGTCACTGAAAACTACCACCATGTCATCGAAAAATGATACTTCCTCCCCCCACCATCTACCATCATATTCGTTAGGTCATTTACGTAGACACAGAATAGAGTCGGTCCAAGAACCCTGGGTGACCCCCAAATTTTACCTCTTATTCTTTACTCAATAATTTGTCTATTTTCGTTATTTGACTTCTCCCAGACAAGTAATCCCTGAATCATCCAACCCCTACTCACAAATGGAATAGTTTAGAAATAAGGAGTGGGTGGGAGACAGTATCAAATGTTTTGGCTAGGTCTAAGAACACAGCGTTGATTTTTTTCCATTGTCAAGAGCATTGACACTAGTCAACTCAATTATTAAATTTTGTAATTTTAGCAATCGCATCCTGGAGTCCCCTTCCTTTGCGAAATCCAAACTGTCTTTGGAAAAGAAGGCATTTTCAAGATATGATATTATGCGTTCCATAACCGTAGTTTACATTACTTTGAGAGTATATTTACTAAACTGATTAACCTGTAGCACGTTACGTCATATTTAGCACCACCTCTGAGAAAGCACCACTATATAGAAATGAATCAATCCACAAACACCTAAATCTGAGAAAAATGACCTTAAAATTAAATTATTATTTCTACTTGGTTTTTTGTGTTTTACATATTTTGCTGATATTCATAGTATAAATCTAAAAACTCCATGTTAGGTTAGGTTAGGTTGTATATATGTATATTAACTTGCATCACTTTTTTGTATTTCTATATTTCTTTGGTATTTCCAAAAAAAAATGTTGGGTATTTCCTTTCTGCATTAGTCTTTATGTGTTTGGATCTCAAACTTTAGACATTTGGTCTTTAAAAGGGAACCCTCTGATATACCGTTTTTTAATAAAAAAAAATATTAGGTACGTTTAAACACGCGTAAAATTAAAAAGTTATTCATTTAAAACTCCATAATGGCTTTCACTGAGGCCTGGTTCTATTTTGAATTTGAAAGCACGAAAAAATGTAAGGATTGAATTTCAACCTGTATTTTTTGCAGTTTTATGGATTTGCTGCTATCTATTTAATGTCAGTCATTTATTTAAGATAAAGAAAAAAATATAATATTATACGTTCTATATCATCACCTAACTAGACAAATGTTCGTAATAAGGTAGAATTACTGTTTAACGTACAAATAAAAGAAAAAACATTACTGAAATATCCAGCAGCCTAAATTACATTATATAAGATATTAGTCACCAAAGGCGTCTACACATTGCCAGTTAATCTCTTATTGTCGACCATGTGTTTAATTCCTATTATTCTTAAACTTTTGTGTAATAATATTATTTCTAAATTCTTACATAATGTCAACAAACCTCTGGTTATATTGATTAATTCGAATGACATCCATTCGGATAATTACCGCATTTAGTAAAATAATTATGACTATATTAGCTAAATATAAATATTGTATAGTGTAAAGAATAATGTGCAAACGCTCCTATTTCGCGAGTTTTCTTCTTAGCACATTAACGTTAATATACTCTTTTTATACTTCTCACGTAGCATTGACCTTTGATTTAACGGTCCTGTGCAAAATTTGGAAATTATGTAATGTGCGGAATCGTTATACCAGTGTAATGTGCGGAATTATGAATGTGCCAGCTACCATTAATTATTTATAAAGTGAGATGTTTATTTCTTATAATATTATATTAAAACAACACGATTAGTCATTAAAATCTGCTAAAATGTAACTGACAACAAACTTCTTCTTCTTTGGGTGCCTCTCCAACTAGTAAAGGTTGGCAGTCAGCCCTGCATACTTCTTTTTGTCCTTCGCCAGGCAAAACAATCCTACGACACTCAAATGTTCCGTAACCAAGATTTCCATCTACGGCTAGGTCTTCTCTTCCCTGCAACTTTTTTCATCATAATGAGTTGCAAGAGTTTGTACCTATCGTGCCTAAGCACGCGAACCAGTAACAAAAATTTTGAACCTCAAAATGTTATCATTAAATTTTTAAAAACATTTTTAATCTTTTTCTAACGTTATTCCACAACTTTTCAAGAACAAGTTACTCGATCTACCGGTCATCCATGAATATTAGTTAGGCTATGGGGACCATATATGAAGCCACCAGAACCAGAGTGAAGGAAAATAGTTAAACGGATTTTTTAAGTGAACGTCAAAAAAAAGTAGTATGGTACATAGTTTTTATTTTGATGATTTCTTAAAGATATCGATTTTGGGCGACTCTGGAATTGTAAATAATTATTTTTTATATGGATGTTTGCACTAAACTCAAAATCACCAAAATGTCACTTAGGCCACTCTGGTTCTGGTGGTATCATATATTATTATACTAGCTGTTGCCGGCGGATTCGCTTCGCGTGATGTTTTAAACCGATTTGTTAATGTATGTAGAGTGGTGTTTATTTGCGATTTTAGACCCTACCTTTAGATACATAGTGCAAGACGTCCCCTATCAGATGCACGCTACCTATCTCGTAGACGAACGCGTCTTGTTCCTAGCCACGCTTTACTAATTTCATGTCTCTCATTACATATCTCTATAACTATATCACCTAAATACTCACAGTAAATAGCTAATTTTATATCTATTTAACACCGGTAATAATAGATTTTGATAAGGATTCTTAGTTTATTGCTAATATCTTCAACATACACTGCCTACTCATTTTATTTGAGACATAAAAGCAATTATTGTAACTTAAATATAAATGTTAGATATATGCTGTTTTCGACTTTTTTATAGTCCTCTTTAAGACCGATGTTTTTGTCATATATTGTTTTCACATATATCAAACTGTTTCTTCAGCGCACGCCGATAAACCAACTCACCAGGTCATTTTTCTTCAACTTGTTTACCAACTATCGTGATTTCTTATTGAAAACCAATATCTATCAAAATATAATATAGCCTATATCACTTGTCGATAATAGTGCTTTCCATTAGTGAAAGAATTTTTGAAATCGAATAGGTACTTTCGGAGATTACCCAATACACACAAACTTACAAACTTACAAACATACAAACTAACAAACATACAAACTTAGAAACATGCAAAATTACAAACATTTCTTCTTTATAATATTAGTATAGATTATATTAATTCATTCAATTATCAACAGGTGGCCGATGAAATCTATTAATAATCAATGATGATTGCATATTAATAAGTTCACATTAAGTATACGAAACACACCGCAGATTGCGCGTGGTTGGCCAAATGGCCATGCTCGTTTGTGTCATTATTATGCAAACGAGGTGACAACTTCGGCGAAAAAATGGTCGAAATTAGCGATTTTATAAGTTGGCCGCGATCAAGTGGAAATTACGGCAATTTTCGCACATCCCATACACGAGCGCGGTCAAGTCGAGAGGAAACGGAGACGATGTATGAGAATCTGTAAATGCATAGGTCATTTTGGGCAGCACCGGAATCTGACACCAATCAAACGTAAGCCACTTTTTGACCATACGCACTATAGACCACTTTTTTCGAAAATAGCTTTTTGATTTAAAAAAATATCATTGTCTCTAAAGGCATCTTTTGAGTGCAAATACGAGGTTTGTCCAGAATGTTTGTATAAACGTGCAAATCAAGAACAATAATTTAAATCACTACTGCACTTCCAAGAAGTGAACTGTTGTATTTAAAATTGTCAGAAAAAAATGTTCGCGCTGAAAACCATGTTTTGTAAGATAATAAAGTTCGCCCTGAAGGCTCGGATACGCCCTAAAATCGATGCACTGGAGGGACGGTGTTGGCGTAAACGCTAGGAATCCCATGGACAGCACGCCGCACCAACAAATGCCGCCGTATGCGTGAGAAGGGTCCTGCAGTTCTTCGGTCATGTTGCCAGGAGAAACCCAGAGAATCTGGAGAAAATGCTTTCCGGAGGTCAAGTGGAGGGAAGAAGAAGCAGAGGCAGATCACCGGCCAGATGGAACGACCTCATCAAAGAAGTTACAAAAGGGTCAATACAATCTGCGACCCGCCATTCAGAAGACAGGTCGAAGTGTAGGAGCCTCGTAGGCAAACTGTTATCTAGTGGCCACGATCCTCGGTAATGAGGGAACGACGGAGAAGAAGAAGAAAGTTCGCCCTACATCGTGATAAAGGATCAACCGTCCCCTCACTTTAAATTCAATCGTAAGCGGGCCACTCGAGTTCGGTTACGTTTACGACCAACTTTTTGTTGACCGGGGACGTGTGACCAGGAGAATCGAATTCTAGGTGGAAAATGCCAAACGGAAGTGAAGGGGTTTTCTGAACCAGTGTCGTCTTTGAGGTCTCCGCCATCTTGAAAATTCTTCAACCACTTGTTGACGGTTAGTAGTTTCAACGCATCCTCTTCTGACGCAAATATCTCGCGGGGCCATTTTTGCCAAGGTTTGCAAGAAAATTGATGTTAATGCGCTGCTCTTCAATGAGTAAAATCTCCATATTGACGGTTGGTACAAAATGGGTTAAGTGCAAAAAGCGAGCTAGTGAGGGAAACCGGCCGAATGTCTCTCCGGTTCGCTTTACGCCATTTTACCAATTTTTAATACGCCATTTTACCAATTTTTAATACGGTTATTGAAGTTTAGGCGGTGCTGGCGCACCGCCTAAACTTCAATAAGACGTTCTGTGGCCTAAGTGAAACTAAAATTAATATGTCGCCGGCACGCCACTTTTGGCATGAAACTTAATTATTTTGTGGCTCATGATGGTGTAGGGCAAAATTTAGTCGACTAACGATTGACGATTGAATACGTTAATCGTGATTGACGACTAACGATTGATTTGGTTAATCGTCAATCGGCGACTAACGATTGATTAATCGTCAATCGTTAGTCACGATTGAGGATTAAACGTTTGCGATTGATATTCTCGACAGCTGTCAACTTCAGTTTTGCGTTTTTCTTCGGTCGGTCCGGTCGATCCGACGACGAGAACGAATTGTCGGATGGCATCTAAAGAGCAAGTTACTCGCGATTAACGATTGACGATTAACGAGTAATTGAGTTAGTCGCGATTACTTCAATCGTGATTAAAGTTAGTCGCGACTAAATCAATCGTGACTAAATCAGACCTGTTTGATAAGTCGATTGAAATATTCAATCGATTGAGCCAACACTGCTTGATGGTCAACAATCGATTTGCCGTATAGGTCAATTAAGTTGCGCGGTTTTTTCGCTCAACCTAAATAAAACGCCACGTGCTTTCACAGTAGGTGTTACGTAAAAACCGCTGTTTGAGGAGTCTAGCGGTACTGCCGTTTTTTTATTTTGCCAATTTGGCGGTGCGGCAAGTCCAGTTTAGTGTGCCCTGTCCCCTGTGGCTTTTATTATCGAACGCGTCTCTGATAGTGTTGCCAACCTTCATAAATACACTGCATAAATGAAATTTACCAAAATTTGCGATTGTTAACACGTTGAATGCCAACTACCTATGAGATAGCTCTTAGTTGGCTTTATCGAGAGGATTTTGTTACATACAAAATTACGAGATAATTCGAAATTACTATATATAAAAAGCATTTTTTTATGCTTTTTAATGATTTTATATATATATATATATATATATATATATATATATATATATATATATATATATATATATATATATATATATATATATATATATATATATATATATATATATATATATATATATATATATATATATATATATATATATATATATATATATATATATATATATATATATATATACCTATATATATATATATATATATATATATATATATATATATATATATATATATATATATATATATATATATATATATATATATATATATATATATATATATATATATATATATATATATATATATATATATATATATATATATATATATATATATATATATATATATATATATATATATATATATACAATTCTTAGAGGTGTTAAAAATATAATAAGATTGGATTTTTGACCAAAATTCTAGAAAACTACTTTGGCAGTCAATGTGGTAATCTAAAATCCTGAGGTTGGAACAGAGTGATAAAATAAAATAAATGAAACTACCCATATCTACCTCTTTTTATTAGCCCTAGACAGACAAGGCTCTATTAATACTAGTAGTAAAGACAACACGTTACGGAAATTGAGAATGATTCTACGCATCGTTTATCCATATACAAACATTTATATGATATGTTAATAGATAACCTATTAAATGAAAACATAATTTCATTTTTTTTATTCTCTCCATTTTCATTTGTTGTTTACAGTTAATTTATTATTTTATTTTATATTATATCCTATTTCTATATTAGATCTTTTTTAACATTGCCCTATAAAATATGTACTTAATATCTACTTATGCATTTTTTAAATTATTTTTTTGACAGAAAAATGTGCAGGTTCCGCCAAGGGGCAGAGGAAACTCCTCTGCACCTCATGTGTGAGTGTGGCCCGCTGATGCGTAAAAGATACATCTACTTGGGTGGTTATTACCTCTAACCTGAGCAGGTAAAACAATCTGGCGCCAAAAGCCTGTTGCGGTTCTTAAATGACACGAGGCTTAGCGCAGTACTATAGTAGGTGGCGAACACAATAGATCAGCAATGGTCGCAGTCTTACAAGGCTCATAAAGACCTTAGAAAAGCCCCACTCAACAAATAAAAAATAAATAAAAAAAATACTTATGCATATTAATTTATTTGTAAAAATATTTACTATTTAAAAAAATATACATTTTATTTTATTTTTTCTGTGTATTTCGTCATCAACCAATTAGATACAACAAATCATACAATTCATTAAAAGAAAATACAGACAATCCCCCTTCCATTCCTTCCCCTCTCCACTATTAGTTGCCTTCTTTGATATTAAAAAAGTTAATTTTAATTAAAATTGCTCAGAAAATTGTAAAACTAAAAATAATTGTAAAACAGGAAAGAAGTATGCGGAATTTCACGTGTTGTTACAATCATATTTATTAAATAAATTAAAGCTACGATGTATGTTTTCGTTAAAATAAATAAATAAATATAAAATATATTATAAATCATGCGGCCAGATCACTGTCACGTCGCGCAGTGACATGGCGTGGTGTAAGCTAAATATGAATTGGTCTTAACCTGGTATTTACAGAAAATCAACATATTTTAGCTTGTCTATTTACATTAGTTTTATTGGTAAGGTGTCATAATTTTTACTATGGAAAGAAGTTGTGAATCTATATCAGCTGTCGAGGGTTCACTGACTGGTCGATGAGAACGTGGAAAAAAGTAGTAACCATCATGTGACCATCGCCTAGTAGTAAACTAAAATAGGGTCGTCATTTTCTCTATCCTTACATTTCTTTCTAGGTTTGAGTCCTTTTTACACGACTGCCCAACAAAAAAGTAGTTTAATGTGTTAAGGGTTCATCTATGTATGTTTTCCGTTTTTTTATTCCACTATAACTTCTTAACTCTTGAACCGATTGAGAGTGTCATAGGGTACCTTAAATGTCAAAATATCAAGTAAATAGTTGTCTAAATGTTCAAATCTCCAAGTATCAATAAATTAACAAATATATCGTGTTTAGCGTCAAACGAAAGGTCTGATTGAGTACATTTCGAAAAAATATATGTATCTTTATCAATAAATAAATTAACCATAAATATTCCAAAAAAAAACAGATTTTTTTTATTATGAATACCGTTGTTCACTTTTTGTCTCGGCAGTCGAGTATTTTATTCCTTTTAATATATTTAATTGTTAAAGGCAAGATTTTGCTTGTTTTATTTTGCGATCAAAATTACTAAGGTCATTTGAAATTTATTTTACTTTCCATAGTCTAATAAAAGTGAAACAGGTATAAACCCCTAGACATTTGGAAATAAAAATCCATCCTTAATTATCCCATTATTGTAAAAGGAGACTTCAAATAAACAAAAATATATTTTCCTGCTTAGTATTAAAATTCTAATAGATAAGAGTACCTCAATATCAAATTCGGACATTTGCCATCCAGGTCAAAATTGACTTAGAAGTGAATTCTGATATAACTTTTCGTGCTCTTTTCTATGGTAAGGTCCATTCTTTTCAAAATCGAACAGCAATACGACATTTTCTACACTAAAAGTCCTACCTACCCACGAGTTTTTTTTTCAAACTCTATTTTTGGATTTGTCTGAATGGACATTTGGATTTCTATAATATAAATTTACGTATTTATCAAAAGAAATTTATATTGGTTACATTACATTATAATGTCGGGAGTACTAAACAAAATTAAGAAAAAAAATTACCTAAAATATTAAATTACCACTTCACAAAATAAAAACTGATTTTCCTCTAATTCGAGTAACTTACAGATGTCCGCCTCTGATACTGAATTACTTTGAGTACCTTATTTTTTATAATATTACTTCCCATGATGGAAAAGAGAATGATTTGCCATTTCAATTTCTAAAGACATTTTAAAAGATGATCAGATATTAGCGATTTTGCTGAAAGACAAAATACAGTGACATAAAAATAAAGATAAATAATAAATATATTTATAACTTGGTTCATCAAAGCACAAGGATTGGCACAGGGCTAAATTGCGTTTTTTCGTGAACTAAAATCGAAAATTAGTTCGTGTGTACAAGACAGGGCAATACGCTGAATGTGAAATGTACGGTTGACACTTTTTCGCATTAAAACTATCCACCAAAGGTAAGCATCTGAAAGCATCTAAGGCCGCACGAAATGTGTTTAAATTTATTCTGACGAGTATAAGTTCAACAGGTAGTTTTTATCGACGATCGTTAATTTCATATTCCGCTCTAACGTATTGCTCTATCTCGTTCGCTTGAACTAATTTCAGTTTTAGTTCACAAAGAAACGCAATCGGCCCCATTGAATGCATAGTGAATTTTCGGCTTAGTACCTACTCTCTTGCGTCTGATTTAAAATTGTCAAGCCTGGCAACACATCTTCCATTGAATTATGCATAAATCGACCGACTTTTCCAGTTGACACAATGTCCCCTTGATCGAGGCAACTTTTTTCGCCATATTTTATGGCCTCCCGATTACAATAATGGTGACGAGATGTCTGCCGTGTGCCTCGAGCTCCCGCGCGCATCCGACTCCGACCGGCTCACAGTGGAGCCAAATAATTACCTCTTTAAATAAAATTTCTTACATTTCTATTATACAGTTTAGTCAGTTTCGATTTTCGGTCGACTTGGTCGGATATTATTACTAGAATTACACTCAGAAAAATATTGGATTGATTCTTACATTACGTTTTATACAGAATAACAATGTTTCAATCGTAATTTTGTTGAATTACAAGGAATTTTGTTGAAACTCTATTATTCGAATATATGTTTTAACATTTTCCATACGGTTAATATGGAAATAACAGTATACTGTAGTTTCAACATGATTCATGTGTCCGACTATATCCGTACGTATCCTACTACATCATGTCATGTTAGAAGCGAGATCCCAAGGACGCGCGATCGCGACTTAATGAAATAACATTATGTTTTATCATTACGAGACGGTAACTACCGTCACGTCAACACCCCGCTACGCGTCATGTTAATTCATGCGTATGGACCACAGTCCGCGTTATATACTTAATCCTTGTTGAAACATGAGTATTTCTGTGTATTACAAAAATATATTTTTGTCAGTGTACTTTCTCTTCAAAGAGCGATGTAGAAGCAGTCCCGCTTTATTGTTGACTCAATTATTCTTCTTCTTACTGCGTTTTTAAGATTATAACAACTGCTTTGAACAAGAGATCCATCCTAAGTCTATCAAGTTAAGTCGTACAATCGATACGTCGTCGCTTAGCTAAAGGTTATAATCGGGATTATACAATTATCCACTCATTTCGGGTTGAGCGAGGAAAGCACGCTCGCTTCGCAGCGCTCAGCCACCCTAACCATATAAAGCAAACTAATAATGAGCCAAATATATTATGGAACCTTTTTAAATATTTAATTTATTATTCAATTTGCTTGTTTATACATAAATATCGATAGATTTATTTATACTTACTTAGTAAGTTATTCGTTTATAGAAATCTTGTCTAGTTTTCAAAATGAATGAAGAGTCCATATAAAACAAGTTATAAAGATCAAGTCACTGTGTTTTAAAAACAATCACCCCAGGACATATATAAAGTCTAGTGGGGTGATAAAATCGATACAAATCTTATCTCATCTGCGTCGCAAAAATGTGCTAAAATATATTATTTATTCTACGTTTGGCCAAAATATCGACTTTTTTTAAATGAAAAGGTATTTTATCAAAATACAAAATCTATATTCGCTACACCGTGCGACTACTGAGAAGCCCCATTGAAAAAGTGGTCAAGCGACTATTTTAATTTGCGGTGAGATATTGCGGCGCAAAGCACCAATAAGCTATGAAAGAAATTTCACTTTAGATGTTAACTTTGAATGGTCTATGCCAGGGTTCATGAAATAGTGGACCGTATTCTGTTACCAAGTCACCGTAGTATTTTTAAATGTTTTAATAAACATTAACTCTAAAGACATAGGAAAAAGAAAGGTTGTTTGTAATGTCAGTGTTTGGTATAAGTAAGTACTTCCTTGATCTTGCAAAAGCATTTGACACCGTCTCACATGTTATTATTAATAGCAATTTTATTATGCATTGGGCTTAAGTTTCCTGTAACCCCAATCTTCTCGCATTATGTAGATAATTGGAGCATTTGCTCTAAATGTAGTAAATGCAGCAGGCATTGCTTGTATGAAAATAGGATACTCAGAAAGGGCAGTAACTAAAGAAATCAAAAAAGTAATCATTGCATCTAAAATAGCTTCATCTGATATTCGTATTTCAAGTGATGGGAAAAAATAGAAATCTTGACATATCTCGTGATGATCGAAACAAATTTAATTGTAGGTGGAAAAATTAGCTTCTAACCACCTTTCGTAGTTTTTGCAATTAAAAAGATGCTCTATGTTTTTTTGTGGAACCGTCGTATACCGCAATGAAACAGTCGAATATGTCGAGATCATTTCAGAACTCTTAATATCACTCTCTATCAGTAACTCTACGATCACTAGATGTCTTTGAATGCATAAAGTAGATATTAAAAAATATAGGAAAGTTGAAGACTCACAAGGAAATTTACTCTCACTTTACCAGAGGTAGGCATAATTTAATAATAATAATGTCTTTATTGTGAACTGTAAGTAGGTCGTAAAAAATAAATAGGTAATATTTTATGTGCTATACAGTTTACCAATTAGGCGTACAATATTTATTTTTCTATAATTATATATATATTTTCACCTCGCAAGTTGAAGGAAAACAAATCCGAGAAGTATTACGTTTTAGACATGTTAACAAAAATAATTATTAGAACAATTAGATCTACAAATTTAGTAAATTCCCATTACTATATATAAAATAAATGTCAGTTTGTTTTTAAATTAAAATGTCAAACTGGAATTATTAGGCTATCTACAGTTTGTCAGATTTAGAGCTAGAATGAAATATAAATAATTAAAGTTTAAAAAGTTTGAGAATTACAATAACAATATGTTATATTATTTATTTGTCATTGTCGTTTACAAAGTCATTCACGCTATAATAGAATTTATTTTTGAGCCAGTTCTTTAATGTCTGTTTGAATCCTGGTTGTTGTATTGATTTGATGTTTTGTAGAATTGCGTTAAAATATTTAGCACAACAGAACTCAGGTCCCTTTTTACACATTTCTGTCCTCACTGAGGGACAGTTAATGAGGTTTCTATTCCTCGTAGCCCTTGAAAAGGAACTTCCAAGTTTCACCATGACATGGCTGATTTACCCTGGGTTGGCTCACGACGAGGGAACTCCTCAACGGTCAACAGCAGAGACCCAAAATTGTGTGTAAGCATTCAATTATGATAGCAGTTTCCAAGTTACAATATGACATGGCTGATGTACCCTGTGTTGGCTCCCGACGAGGGAACTCCTCAACGGTCAACAGCAGACACAAAATTCAAAAAGTCGAAAAAGTCGAAAAAGTCGGAAAAGTAGGAAAAGTCGGAGAAGTCGGAAAAGTCGAAAAAATTGAAAAAGTCGGAAAAGTCGAAAAAGTCGAAGTCGAAGTCGATTTCGATTTTGATTTTCGAGGGTTAAAGGGTGGCACAAGGTTGGGGGTAGGGAGGTTTTGGTAGGATTTATGATATTCATATTCAGATGAATTAAGTTCCTGGCTACTTGACAGGAAAGTCTTGGGGTGACACAAGCGATTTTTTTTCTCAGTTTCAGAGATGTTAGGGTTTATGTTGGTGACCCGGATTCATTGCTCCCGATTACCTATATGTACTAATTGTAATTGTAGAATCGTAATTGTCCTCGTAATTGTACAATCTGGACAATAAATTGTACTATACAATCTTTACAATCTAGACAATAAATTGTCACATTTTATAGATACTGTCGACGTTTTCGGTAATAGACTTTATCACGTCCAACGACTGGCCATTTGATTTGCGCTTTCCATAGGGACCGAATAATGGAACAGAATCACACGAAGCAAAAGTAGAAGAAATGGAAGGTCACGTGACAAAATGCGAATTGGCCATTAATCAAAAGCAGTCGGACGGCGCATTCGGTGCGCCATAACTATAACCCGGTCCGTCGCCGTTTCCAGAACCCGTTTTAACTGCTGTCTTCCGAGAAAAGGCGGCACTCGACTCTTTTGTGGGAAAAATGTCGCGGAATATTCATCATCACACGCCGCGATCGCTTCGTCTTTTTCTTTAATACGAGGGTGCGTTGATAAGGTCACGGCCTCAAGGTGAAAATCGCATCTCTGCTTGTATGTTTCATGTTTACTCCAGTTTACATGATAACACACGCAATAAAAATAACATCGCGATTTCCGGCTGTATTTATACCAGAATCATTTTTATATTTAGGCAGGCCCGCGGCGGACTGGCTTTGGGGTTCTCGGCTAGGAACTAATGAAAGGCCCGTTTATCGAAAGCTGACAGAGGACAGAGAGAGGCAAGAGAGGACAGAGAGAAAATTAAATGCCTGAAAACCATATTTACCTCTATTTCGGCACTTTAAAATATTTGAGTAAAGGCCGGATATTTATCAAAAATTAAGTTTTTCGGTTGTAGTTTAAGAACATTTTTATTATTTTCATTAAAATTAAAGCCCAAATAATTTGGGCTTTAATTTTTCAGCCTGTTGCAAACAGGAATTAAAACAAACTCCAATACGATGCATTCAAGAAATGCATGAAAAGAAACCTACGCTATGCATGCTCTCTTATCTCAATCAAAATCAAATCGATATGTTCTTTATTCATATAGACACAATTAAATATTATTCTTAATTTATGTTCTTATGATGCGTCCAAGCCTTACTCCCAAGCCGTTTTGTCATTTACATAATCAGATATTGTATAGTATGCTTTTTTATACAATTTTGCTTTAATAGTTGCTTTTAACTTATTTACAGATAGCTCTCTAATAGTATGAGGAAGTTTGTTATAGAAGCGTATACATTGTCACATAAAAGAATTGCTTATTTTGTGGAGCCGAGTAGCACGTACAACAAGGTTATGCTTATGTCTAGTATTAACATTATGAGTGTCGCTTTTTTTTTAACTTGTCAATATTCTTGTGAACATATAACAGATTTTCGTATATATATATATATATATATATATATATATATATATATATATATATATATATATATATATATATATATATATATATATATATATATATATATATATATATATATATATATATATATATATATATATATATATATATATATATATATATATATATATATATGTATATATATATATATATATATATATATATATATATATATATATATATATATATATATATATATATATATATATATATATATATATATATATATATATATATATATATATTGTCATGCAACAGTAAGAATATTGATCTCTTTGATTTTTTCTCTAAAGGAAACCCGAGGACCAAGTTTATATATAGCTCTTACAGCACGGTTTTGTAGTATAAAGATGTTATTGATGTCCGCACAGCTTCCCCAGAGAAGAATCTCAAAGGACATAATGCTATGAAAGTATCATATGACATAATCTGTTTTATCTATTATGATAATTGTTTGTTCTATATTTTTAAGTTTATTTTGATTAATTAATAATTAATAATAGCTGAAAGTATATATATATATATATTATTTCAATTTTATTATGTTTTTTTCATCACTAAGTTTCTAACAATTTAAATGACCACCTTAGAACAGGCTATGGCCTAGTTAGGTGACATAAAAATTAAATACTGGGAACGGCTCTTGGCATAATATGTTATCAGTTTTTTGCTACTGGAATTTTGTCTATGACATTGTAATTGTACATGACAAATATACTGTAAATGATTGTGACACAAATTAATTAAATAAATAAATTTAAAAAATATGTGAGTAAATTTTACAAGGCTCTCTTAAATTTTAAATGATTTTTTAAAGGTATTTTTTTATTGTTGACTAAACATTTTTTCAATACTCGTATGTGTGATAGGAATTATGTGATAATTTCTATACCCTTTGTTTTTTTGGAAATTATTTTTTTTTGTATATTGCTATGTTAGTATTACTTCTGGTCTTGAAAAATGTCTTGTTTCTTCTTGTTGTTGCTAAGTTTGGCTAACTAATAGTTGCCTGGTAAACACACTTGGTTCTCCATGCGGGGCCTTTGTGCGTGCCCTTTTATAAACTTATTAACCCATAGAGCCCCAATTGGCCGATATCGGCCACAACACGATTCAACGTGACGGCCCCGTTTTAATTAAATTTTAATTTAATTTGTTTTATTTTATTATGTTAATACGTTTTATTTTAATTATGGGTTCAGTGGTTTGGCAGTAATTACCGTTTTGGTGAGACAGTGTCATAATTCAATTTTTTTACTAATTTTTACTAAAAATTTTTGGGACGTCAAATTGTTAATCGGCTGAGGGTCCGAGGCCTGAAGGGTTAAAGATCTTGCGACCAGTTCAAGTAGGATCCGTAATGGCTTATTCCCACAAAATCTATATCTCAAGCATATCCACCGTGTTATTTCTTGTGCTCATTACTGTCCTTGTGGACAGTGCTAGGCAGGCACAGATAACGCGCGCCGCTGTTTCCTCCTTCATTCTATACAGCACTGAAAGGTTGCCACTTCTATTATGCCTGGAATGTGGAGGTGCTCGTATGTTCATACGAAGGTTGTCATTTAATGCATGTGAACCCGCCACCCCCAGAGAGTTATAACGGCATCGAGTCTTTTTGTCTCCTATGGATTGAACGTAAAGACTTAGCGGACAATACAATCCACAGTCAAGCTACGCTAGCGGCCTGTAAGAGTCCAACGCCTTACCGTGAGACACTGGAAAGTGCAACCACAAAGAAAACCTCGCGACCTTACTACCAGTTTTGAACTGACTTCTCCATCCTCCAGTCTGGTCACAGATTCGAGGTCGCTTACGCTGCCTCTACCTGACGTAAGCGGTAATTCCGTTCGAATCGGTAGTACCAGCGGTAATTCACTGAATCGGAGCCACCGATCCCAACTGTCAACGACTGTAGGTTATATCCGAAGGCAGAGTTCACGGCGGTCCTTTCAGGTTAGTCGCTCTATGAGGAGGCTACCGAATGAGAGCGGAACCGTAAGTTGAGCCGATCTAATAAAACACAGACAGGCCATCAGGCCCAAGCTGCAGGGCACCGTTAAGAACCTATGCCTATGTCGAGGACCTATGTCCAGTGATCATGTGCATCTCGCTAATAACAGGGTTTAATTTACAATGGCATCTTAGCCTACCTGCATTTTGCCGTTTACCATCTATCTATTATTATTAAACACACATTATTTGAATATACATAAATAAAAGACCTAAGGACACAAGGGTTTGTAATAGGACGTACAGAATGCTCGTCTATACTCTTTATTGTAAAATTTAACATTGGGCGGGTTTACTTTCATACGACAACCACTTACAACCAACCATGCAATGTATGTATGCGTGTAACATTTGTGTAATTGTGTCTTGTTATTGCATTCGATCGACAGAATTGAAATGCAATTCCGTTAATTTTACCCCAACGTAAAATGGTGACCCAGCCGGTAATCGAACCCGGAACCTTACAATGTAAGATCAGGTAGAATAGACACTATGCCACTGGGCCGTACTGTTGTGCGAGAATATAGCGGCGGAATCCTCAAACCTTGAACGTAATCACTCTAAACCGCCTTTCTATTTCTTGCAGCCCATCACACTCCTTCATAAACCCACACTTGGTAATCGAGCACCATTGGGACAACCACATCACCAGGGAGAAACCCCACGAACTAACCAGCATTTGTCACTATCGCGGAGCAATAAGAGGACAACCTAAATCCAGTGTAGCCATATCAGCTTGTCATGGATTGGTAACTACTTTTGTTCATATTTTAACTAATTAGTTAACCACGCCCTAAGACACTTCCAAGTTCAAATATGTTTGACTTGGACTTTTTATTTGATACTAAACACGATATATTTATCCTAATTCATTGACTTTTGGACATATAGATAATTATGTTTTTGACATTTGAGCACTTTAGGTACCCTATGACACTCGGGATGACATGACGATTCTAATAACCAAGCGTTAAAGCGCTTAGAAAGGAATAAAGAAACGAGAAACATACATACATGAATCCTAAACACATGACACTCCCTTTTTTGGGCATTCGTGTAAAAATAGAGAGCACCGCAGCCGAGTATTTCTTCAAATCAAGGCTGCCTAACACGGTTTAGGCTTGTACCAAGGCAAGCGTACCAAGTAAAAAATGGCTTGCACATACTTAAAATCACATAAGTTTTTAAAAATCTGGATATTTAAATGTAAGCTTTTAAAACATTTTTCTTTAAATCTAATAATATTAAAACATAACTAATAATATTAAACAAGGTAGGTACAAATTAATCAACAACCTAGAAACTAAGTCATTGATATACTAATGCAGCATCTTTCAGTGTCAGACTACAAATACTATTTAAAAATAGTCATCATAAAAAAACATAATAAAATAAATAGTTAGAGGAATTTCAATAAGACGTGATAAAAGTTAATTAATGGAACGGAAAAGCAGCATTGCAATAAATAGTTAAATAATCTAATTGTTATAATCAGAGGATAAAATACTATTAGAATAAAAAATAACATTGTGTTTCCATGACTTTACACCACACGCCAATGTTAATAAATTATATCAAGACCTGCAAACTTGAATATTTAGGATACGATGTAATGGCATGTAAAACAAAATCCAAGTATAAGTGTATGAGTATATGCGATTTATTATGAGTGCAGAACGACTGTGGCTGCATTCCAAAGGGCCATAGACGAGACACCGAGCGAGTCCATTGCTCGACTTATAAATTTAATGGTTTTACCGCATGCAAGAAATGTATCGACTGTACTGACGAGTATTTCGAAAACCTACAAAATCGTTTGAATGCATTCTGTTAAATAAGTACCGGGAGAATCGATAATTAAAAATGGCCACGTGCAAGCTATATACGCAATAAGTTAATAGTAAAAACAAGTTTTTGAAAACAAGCTTTCATTAAAATGCTCTGTTCCGAACCAACCCTGGATGCAGCAGCCATATCATAGTGAGACTTATAAAGGGCTACCATAATTGAATGCGTACATAAAAAATCGTTTCTGTGATGTCGACCGTTGAGGAGTCCCCTCGTTGAAAGCCAACACGTGGCGTAGCAGCCATGTCACATTGAAACTTAGAACGGGCTACTATAATTAAATGCGTAGGTATACAAAATTTTGTGACTGTGCTGTCGACCATTGAGGAGTCCCCTCATCGGGAGCCAACCCTGGGATCAGCAGCCATATCATGATAAAACTTATAACGGGCTATCGTAATTGAATGCGTATACAAATTTTCGTTTTTGTGTTGTTGACCGTTGAGGAGTCCCCTCGTCGGGAGCCAATTCTGGGCGCGGAATCAGGTCATGCTTACCAAAAACAGGCATTGTCATCGGAACTGCACCAACATGTAAAATTTCGACCTCATAGGATAAGAGGAAGTGGTTCTAATTCAGCTTGCAAAATTTGACCTAAACAAACATACTGACAAACATTGCAAAGTTAATAAAAGCTTGTAAAAAATCATGCAGTTAGTTGGTAGCAATGTATTTATATTTGTTTATTTCAAACATACAACGAAAATACATAAAATTATCATACTAGTAATGCTCATGCGAACATATGACTATTCTCCCCGAATACCCGACTAGGCCTAATATGTCCTGTATCTGGGCATACGACACATATAGCCTGGGCATATAGCATATAGCCTGTATCGAAATAAGCATATAACCTGTATCATCCTATGACACTCGGGATGATATAACAGTTCTAACAATACCACATACTTCTAATTCGGTTTGAGCGTTTAGAAGTTATAGTGGAATAGAGAAACATATATAGATGAACCCTGAACACATTACACTCCTTTTTTGTTGGCCAGTCGTGTAAAAATAGTTCTAGCGAACGAGACAGAGCAGTGGGTTAAAGCGGAATGTAAAATAAACTATCGTATCTTTTCTCGCACAAATACTACCTGCAACACAGAAAATTATCTGAATTAGTTTGAAAACATTTCGTCAGTTTTTACATTATGCCGCTGTATGTTCAATTGGTAGTTTTATCCTGGAAGAGTGACATTCGTTTGATATTTCGCTGGAACGCATTGGCCTCGCTCGCATGAACTAATTCCGATTTTAGTTCACGAAGAAACGCAATCGGGCCTATTTTCGCTCATTTGGGCGCGATTGCCTCCCTGTACCTGAAAAAACTTAGTATCAATAGCTGTTAGACCAGTGGAGAGGCATCCCGAGCAATAATTTTCATAACAACGACCTACAGCAATACATTTGATAAAAACAAGATAAATATTCAGATCACGCATGCCCTCAATATGAATGGGTGACATTCGTCATTCTGAATCGTTTATCACTTCATCATATAAGGGAAAGAAGCGAGCTGGCGATCCACATATGCCCGCAATGGGCAAATCCTTGGACTCCAATCAGACAGCTGAACTGCTTTATGGGCGTTATGAGCCTTACCACAAGAGCGAGTAATTAGACTTATAAGAAATACGCAAAAATCAAGATGAATTATCCGCAATTAAAGAGGAGCTGAGGAACGAAATTGCAGTTTTTCAGTTTCACAATATTTTTAAATATCATCTAAATATGGGGCATAATATGGGGCAATTACAGAATCAATATTTGACTGCTCAACAAAATGAATAGTGTTTTTCATGCAGGACTGAAATCTAGAACTTGTCACGGCGTAAAGAAAAACCTAACTAAGTCACTTTTGACTATGGCAAGAACAAGTATATGATATGACTATGACAAGAAACGGAGGCAATAATAACACATATATATATATATATATATATATATATATATATATATATATATATATATATATATATATATATATATATATATATATATATATATATATATATATATATATATATATATATATATATATATATATATATATATATATATATATATATATATATATATATATATATATATATATATATATATATATATATATATATATATATATATATATATATATATATATATATATATATATATATATATATATATATATATATATATATATATATATATATATATATATATATATATATATATATATATATATATATATATATATATATATATATATATATATATATATATATATATATATATATATATATATATATATATATATATATATATATTTATATATATATATATATATATAAATATATATATATATATATATATATATATATATATATATATATATATAAATATATATATATATATATATATATATATATATATATATATATATATATATATATATATATATATATATATATATATATATATATATATATATATATATATATATATATATATATATATATATATATATATATATATATATATATATATATATATATATATATATATATATATATATATATATATATATATATATATATATATATATATATATATATTTATATATATATATATATATATATATATATATATATATATATATATATATATATATATATATATATATATATATATATATATATATATATATATATATATATATATATATATATATATATATATATATATATATATATATATATATATATATATATATATATATATATATATATATATATATATATATATATATATACATATATATATATATATATATATATATATATATATATATATATATATATATATATATATATATATATATATATATATATATATATATATATATATATATATATATATATATATATATATATATATATATATATATATATATATATATATATATATATATATATATATATATATATATATATATATATATATATATATATATATATATATATATATATATATATATATATATATATATATATAAATATATATATATATATATATATAAATATATATATATATATATATATATATATATATATATATATATATATATATATATATATATATATATATATATATATATATATATATATATATATATATATATATATATATATATATATATATATATAGATATATATATATATATATATATATATATATATATATATATATATATATATATATATATATATATATATATATATATATATATATATATATATATATATATATATATATATATATATATATATATATATATATATATATATATATATATATATATATATATATATATATATATATATATATATATATATATATATATATATATATATATATATATATATATATATATATATATATATATATATATATATATATATATATATATATTATATATATATATATATATATATATATATATATATATATATATATTATATATATATATATATATATATATATATATATATATATATATATATATATATATATATATATATATATATATATATATATATATATATATATATATATATATATATATATATATATATATATATATATATATATATATATATATATATAAATATATATTTTTTTTAAATTATTTTCAATAATATATAAAATTAGATTCATGAAAAGTTACTTATCTGGGGTCCTGGTGGACCAGAAACATTTAAACGATAGTTAATGTCCTCTTTAAATACTTAGGGCAGCAGCACCTGTTTCCGCAATTGATAACTTATGATGTTCTTAGTTATTGCACCCAAATTACTGTATGCCCTTGGATGTAATAAGTATAGGAGGATGGTTTCTGTAACAGAAATGGATGTTAGTAACTTATTTTAGAAGAAATTATATGACTGAGAATATTTCGACATTAGTCGTATTCATCTCTATGACATTTCTCTGAGAAATGTCATAGAGATGAATAGAATGTCATAGAAATATATATTTATATATATATATATATATATATATATATATATATATATATATATATATATATATATATATATATATATATATATATATATATATATATATATATATATATATATATATATATATATATATATATATATATATATATATATATATATATATATATAAATATATATATATATATATATATATATATATATATATATATATATATATATATATATATATATATATATATATATATATATATATATATATATATGTATATATATGTATATATATTTATATATATATATATATATATATATATATATATATGTATATATATGTATATATATTTATATATATATATATATATATATATATATATATATATATATATATATATATATATATATATATATATATATATATATATATATATATATATATATATATATATATATATATTTATTTAAAATAAAATTAGTAAAAGCTACTTAAAAAGTAGCGAAGGAATATAAAACATCATCCTATAAACGGATTTCTTTACAAACCTTATCAAATATATATATGTATATATATATATATATATATATATATATATATATATATATATATATATATATATATATATATATATATATATATATATATATATATATATATATATATATATATATATATATATATATATATATATATATATATATATATATATATATATATATATATATATATATATATATATATATATATATATATATATATATAAATATTAAAATAGAGCACGGTTTGTAACCTATATACTTAAATGTAATATTATTACGCACTATTATATTGAAGATATATCTATCTTCTTAAATTTAACATATTAATATACAAATATAATAACGGAAAGTTACGAAAACCACTCTACCTTCTTTTATATTAAGCCTACCTTAGTACAGGCGAGGCCTAAATAGGATGGCTTTGCATTTTTTATATATGTAACATTATAGATTAATAAAGAATTTTGAATTTTGAATTTGAATTTGAATTTGATTCTTTAATTGAAAACCACGAGGAAAGAACAATTTGAGGCGACGCCGGAGAGATAAAATACTTATGTCTATGTTGGTGTATATTTCTTTGATAATATACGATATTATATTTTTTGTTTCTGGTCTTTATTGTGAAATTTCACAATGGACGGGTTTATTTATTATCATACGGCTTTCTCACAACCAACCCTACTATAAAGTATATAAACACCACTTCACACTTAACACATACATATAAATACAGGATGAGTTTTATTTAGTGACATCCTTGAAGTAGGTGAATCAGTACGAGTAAATGAGCAAATTTTGTGAACAAAAAATATATATTTTTTAAAAGGTTTTAAATTTTTTTTGTTTTTGGTAAATTTGAAAAACTTGACTGATAAATAAAAGTTTGACAAGCGTTGAGCGTGCTGCGCCATCTAGCAATAGGTAAAATATCGTGACAAAAAAATATTCGCAATATTTTACCTACGAAGCGAAGCGCTTAACTCTTTTTATACTATTTTTTAAAACATTAAATATTTCAAAAGAAAAAAATATATTTTTGGACTTTTAAAAAAACATTGAAGTTGCTTATATGCTCGTACTGATTCAACCACTCCAAGGATGTCACTAATTAAGCACTGTATATGTCGCTCGACACAATTGAAATGCAATTCCGTTAATTTTATCCCAACGGATAATTGTGACCCAGCCGGGAAAGGAACCTGGAATTCTACCATGTAAGATTAGTCGACCTAACAACTATGCCACCGGGGTCGTATATTTTACATATATTTAATGTATCGCGTTCACCTGAACGATCTGCGCACCGTGCGGATAAGCCAATCGATTGTGCACTCTGACTAACAATCGGGGGAGTCTGGAAGCAGTACTGTTTCCTATAAATCGGGGGTGATTGCGGACCTCACGGCAACTGCTCTTGAAACGACCATTAGCTACCCGATCCTGGGTGAACAGCCGGGCAAAGGATGCCGTGGTCCGCGATAGATTCGGTACCTACACACCGTTTCACCGCTTCGTAAGGGAGAGGAACGCGCAAGCGACCTCGAACTCGTAACCAATCGAGAGACTAGAGTAATCTGGTTACAATTGGAAGTAAGGGCGTGAGTGTAAGCCCGCTGGGTAACACTCCTGGCTATCTCGCGGTTAAGGCGTTGGCCTCTTACGGGTTTGTGGCGGAGCTAGACGGTGGACTGTTTTGTCCAAGTCTTCTGCGTTCACTCCAGGGAGATAACGACTAATCGTTAAAACTTCCTGACGTGACGGGCTCGCATGCTGTAGTCGACAACCCTAGTTGTATCACGTTCATAACATAATATTTAAAAAAAACAAATATACGATTCAATAGTAAAGAATATGTGAATTATCGTAAAAATGTAAAAAGAATATATTATAGCAAAAATCAAAATCTCACGATTCAGCTTCGTACGTCTACTTTAAATCTATAGTTAGAATGCGCGTCAATTGTCGTTTAATACTACTCAACATGGCTTCCTGAAAGGTCGATCGACAGTTTCTAATCTTGTCCTTCTAAATACAGCTCTTACAGATGCCATGAATAAAGGTCACCAAGTTGACGTGGTCTATACTGACTATAGCAAGGCCTTTGATCGGATTCAGCACAGCTTACTTTTAAGCAAATTGGAGAAGACTGGCATCTGTGGCAATCTTCTCAGATGGTTTGCGTCTTATATCCATAATCGCTCGCAGGCTGTAGTTATTAATAATTACACATCCAGTTGGGTCCCCATCCCAAGTGGTGTTCCTCAAGGATCTTTACTAGGTCCTTTGCTTTTTATCATTTTTATCAACGATATTCTCCATAGCCATTGCTATTTGTTTCTCCAATAGTTTTCACATCTCCTATGCTGACGACTTAAAAATTTACCAGTCTGTAAATAGCATCGAGGATAGTGTCTCCATCCAAAGAGACCTCGACCGGTTCTACGACTATTGTGTTAGGAATAAGTTAACATTAAATATTTCAAAATGTCAAAAAATCACTTTCACAAGGAAAAACAATAAAATAAATTTCATTTATAAACTCAATCATATCCCCCTAAGTGAAAAGAGTGAGGTGCGCGATCTGGGTTTAGTATTAGATAATAAACTGCTGTTTGATAAACATATCGACTATGCTACCGGAAAAGCTCATAAAATGTTAGGATTCATCCAGCGAGTGTGTAAACCGTTTAGCGATGTAAGAACCCTTAAGATTTTATACTTCTCCTATGTACGCAGCATTCTCGAATACGGATCTATCATTTGGTCGCCTCAATATACAGTCTATAAAAATAGAGTCGAGAGACTCCAGAAGTACTTCATGAGACATCTTGATTTTAAATCGTTTCAAACCTCCGAAAGTTACTCAGAGAGACTTAACCGTCATAACATGGACTCACTCGAGGATAGGCGCCTCCAATATGATATACGTTTTCTGTACAATATTATTAATAATAAAATTGACAGTCCCTATTCTGTAGGCAGAATCTCCTACCGAATCCCCAACAATAAGACCAGGGCTCGAGATTTATTTTATCTACCGAGAGTCAATACCAATTATGGTCAAAATATGTATTTTTATAGAGCACTTCGATCATATAACCTCAACTTTCAATGTGTGGATATTTTTAATTTATCTTCAAATACTTGCTTCGAAGAAATTAGAAATACGATAAACAGCCTTCGGGTTTGATTGGTATTTCTTCGTCCGTTGGGTACGTAGGCTGTGGCAATCACCACTACACTATAACAATGCTTTCTAGTCAGTATAATATTCTCTATAAAAGTTCATATGTATATTAACATTATAAACACATTGTGATGTATATTATATATATATATATGTATATATATATATATATATATATATATATATATATATATATATATATATATATATATATATATATATATATATATATATATATATATATATATATATATATATATATATATATATATATATATTTATATTAACTATATTTTTACATTTTATTATTACCGTATCGTATTATTTATATTAATTTATTGTTTGTGCACGTGTATGTATGTATATATGTATATACGTTATATATCATCATATATCATACATCTACATAACTCATAATATGGCTTATCTTACTTACTTACTTAGCTTACCCTATCCCTTTCCCCTTACTTGAACCTGCATTTGTATCATTGCTCATTGCGCTGTAACAATAGATTTAATTTAATTGTGAAAACTTTTAATTGGCCTTAGATGTATATATTATGTGTTAGTATTAAGTATAAAACGCTGTAAGTTTTCTGAAAAATAAAAATAAAATAAAAAAAATAAATAAAATATTGACAGGTGTTTCCGTTATTCACACCTTCTTAGCTTCGCCGATGATATGAAGATTTTCAAGACGATTCTATCTCCTGCCGACACTCTACTACTTCAAGCCGACCTTGAACGCCTCGAGCGCTATTGTACCCGGAACCACTTAGATTTAAATCCATCCAAATGTAGTGTGGTCACTTTTACTCGAAAGCGAAATATTGTATTACACGACTATGTCCTAAAAGGTACCAAGTTACAAAGGGACTCTATCATTCGTGACCTCGGTGTGTACCACGACTCCAAGCTGCTCTTCGACACTCATGTAGACAAAATAGTTAAAAAGGCTTCCAGAGCTCTTGGATTCGTTATGCGCAGTACCAAAGATTTTAAATCCATTAAAACTCTTAAAATTCTTTACTGTACTCTGGTACGTAGCAACCTGGAATATGCATCTCAAATATGGAATCCTATGTACTTTAAATACTCCAATCGCATCGAGGGCATCCAAAGGAAGTTCCTTAAATACTTATGTTTCCGTACCAAAGACAAATACAGTTCAGACGACTATGTCAAATTATGTAAAAAACACCACCTGCTTCCACTAGCAAAACGTCGAGAAATCGGTGACCTCACTTTTTTGCAAAAAATTGCCCAAGGTTCTTTAGATTGTACCGAACTTTTATCATACCTATCTTTTAATGCCCCGGTAAAATCCATGAGACACACCATCCCAATTCGGCTACCTGTTGTTACATCTAGTTACATGCAAAACACCTATATGTGGCGTGCGAGTAACAACCTCAATAAACTGATTTGCGGCGACGTTGATATCGATCTATTTAGCACTAGTGTTGTATCAGCGAGACGTATCCTCAGCAACAATTTCTTTTAGTACCTACTCTTCTGCTTTTCTTTATTGTTATTATTTTTTTGTATTCGATTTCTCGATATTGTTTTTTTTGCCTTCTTGTCCCTTTTGTTTAATTTTTATTTGCGTTTTTTAAATTTATAGTACCGGACCCTGCCAAGCGTTTTTGCTGGCAATTCCATATTCTCTAAACTGTTTCTATATGTGAGAACCTGTTATTGGCTATCATTTATTACTTAAGTTGTTATTTAATATTTTATATGGCTGTTGGTTTTCCTTAAAATAAATAAATAAATAAATAATTCTATTACCCTTACAAAATGAACCTTTGAGCGGCTTTCGTCCTGGAAAAATATCGCTAAAACTAAAGTTCGTACCGATCCTACTATTTACTTTTTGCAGTTTTATTAAGAGCTATTTTGAAAAATGTCTCTAGTGTATACTTAAGAGTAGTTCCAAGAATATTGCAATATTTTTTAATTTCCGGTATCTCCTGCCTCATCTTCCACATGGACCTTGAAAAATAGGTTAAAATGGCGATTTTTCGAAGATTTTGTAAAATATACTGTTTTTTATTACTTTTCACTCACTTTTCACAAAATACACTCGGGAGCAATCAATCCGGGTAATTAATATAAACTCTAATATCTGAAAAACTAAGAAAGTTAGCTTATTCAATAACTACCACAAGAATTTGATGAAGAACTTTTTTCCAAATGCAGTAAATTCGAAGTTTGATTTCCAAAAAATCGTTAATTTTGTTGTTAGACTTGTTGATGTCATTTCACAATATTACCTTCATGATAATTATTTTATTTGAATAATCTAGCATTCTTCGTTTTAGAAATATTAAGGCGTAAGTTGGTGACTCGGATTCATTGCAGTTATTCAGTGTAGTTATTTTTAGATAATCGATTTTTAAAATTGAAAACGCGACAGCTCAGTTGTTTTGTATTGCACTATCAAAATCAATTATTTATTCTTAATATAGACTTATTTAGTGAAGAAATTGGGCTCGATTGCGATTCTCTTGAACTAAAATCGGAAATTAGTTCATGTGAACGAGACAGAGCAGTACGTCAGAGCGGAATGTAAAATGAACGGTTGTCACTTTTCCGCATTAAAACTACCCATAAAGCAGCTAAATCTAACACCGCACGAAATGTATTAAAACTTATTCGGGCGTCTGTAAGTTCGACAGGTAGTTTTGGTGCGAGAAAATCGTTGAACTAAGTTCGGTTGAACTAAGTTCCTCTTTTAGTTCACGAATAAACGCAATCGGGCCCATTGTCTATTAAACACAAATAATTCTTACTTCATTCAAATCTTGGCCAGATGAATAGACGAACTTCCTCTTCTCCCATAAAAAAAGGCAGGATTTCATATTAATGAGTATAATTTGAAATACAGACATACATTATGAAGTTTGTAAAACAATAATAGTTATAAACCCGGCAGCGACAATTTCGCTTTCATTTTTTTCCCAGAAACCGCGGTTTTCCTTCTAAGCCCATGTTTTACCCTAACCTAACCTAACTAGGATGCCGCGTGTTCTAAGGTAGATATAATAACATAATTAAAGATTTAAAAAAAAATGTTAAAAAAAGGCGGTTAAATGATCATAATTTTCCATAACACGATTTTATGTCACCGTAAAAAAAGTATATTATTATATATTACGAATGTTTTTCTACAATACTCATAAAGGTTGTCCGTTGAGAAGATTTCTCGAGTCAACTGTGTATGTCTGTGTAGTATTTCTGTATTCCCAATTCTATTCTTACTCCGATATGTGTGTAAATAGAAAGGTTATCGCACCCATTATTAGAGCGGAATTTTAATCGCCCGCAATGCAGAGCAAAGGCACTGTTTGTCTGGACTAGCCGGGAAGGTAATGGCCGGTCTTTACAGCTTCATAAACAGGCGACAAATGCAAGTAGTTCAATTGCAAAACAAACAACGACTCCAATTGCACGAATGCGCGCGATCGCTGTACGTAAATGGAACTATTTATATTGTGCAGTATCGGATAAGTGCAATGGAGCTTAGTAGCCTGGGGTAGGGTCGCCACGTCTAATGGCAACATGCTAGAAAGGAAAATAAACATAAAAGGATTGTTTTACACAACTGGCGATTTTCGAACGGTAATCATACGGATAAAGTAAGATTAAGTAAGGTTCTGGTAAGGTTCGGAATAGCTTCCTCTGCCAATCTTACTTATTCTACAACAAACTTCCATTACACATCAGGGGCCTACATCAAACTTACAATCTTACAAACATTACTTCTTTATAATCAAAATCAAAATCAAAATCAAAATGTTCTTTATTCATATAGACACAATTAAATATTATTTTTAATTTATGTTCTTATGATGCGTCCAAGCCTTACTCCCAAGCCGTTTTGTCATTTACATAATCAGATATTGTATAGTATGCTTTTTTATACAATTTTGCTTTGATGGTAGCTTTAAACTTATTTACAGATAGTTCTCTAATAGTATGAGGAAGTTTGTTATAGAAGCGTATACATTGTCCCAAAAAAGAATTGCTTATTTTGTGGAGACGAGTAGCACGTACAACAAGGTTATGCTTATGTCTAGTATTAAAATTATGAGTGTCGCTTTTTATTTTAAACTTGTCAATATTCTTGTGGACATACAACAGATTTTCGTATATATATTGTGATGCAACAGTAAGAATATTTATCTCTTTGAATTTTTCTCTAAGTGAAACTCGAGGACCAAGTTTATATATAGCTCTTACAGCACGTTTCTGTAGTATAAAGATGTTATTGATGTCCGTACAGCTTCCCCAGAGAAGAATCCCATAGGACATAATGCTGTGAAAGTAACTAAAGTATACAATTCTTGCTGTATCTACATCAGTCAGCCGCCTTATTGTTTTAACTGCGTATGCCGCAGAGCTAAGTTTTCCTGACATTTTCTCAATTTGTGGGCCCCATTGTAATTTGGAGTCAATTGTTATCCCTAGAAACACAGTTGAAGCAACAGGCTCCAGTCTAGTTCCATTTATTTCTACATTGGTTTGTACCTGCTTAACATTAGGTGTAGAAAATTTAATCACTTTGGTTTTTCTTTCATTTAATAGTAGGTTATTTACATTAAACCAATGGACAACTTTTGAGAGTGCATTGTTAACTTCGTCATAATTGTACAATTTTCGACTAATTTTAAACGTCAAAGAAGTATCATCAGCAAACAATACAATTTCGTGATTATTCCTTATGTGAAAGGGTAAATCATTTATGTATATTAAGAAGAGAAATGGGCCAAGAATGGAGCCTTGTGGGACACCCATGGTGACCATTGATCCTGGTGATCTTTTACCGTTTACATCAACCTTCTGAATTCTATTTCCCAAGTAAGAAGTAAGAAGATCAAGAGCCTTGTTCCTAATGCCATAGTGATGTAATTTCCTAACTAGTGTATCATGGTGTACACAATCAAATGCCTTAGACAAGTCACAGAAGATGCCTAATGCGTCTTGTGACTCTTCCCAGGCATTCAATATACCTGTCAATAGTTCGGTTCCCGCATCTATGGTTGAGCAACCCTTTGTAAATCCAAACTGTTTCTTATGAAGTAAATTATATTTGTTAAAATGAGTGTGCAATTGTCTAAGAATTAATTTTTCGAAAATTTTACTCAAAGTGGGAAGTACGGAAACTGGTCGAAAATTCGAGGGATCAGAAGTATCGCCAGATTTAAATAATGGTATAACTTTACTATGTTTCATCAGATCAGGAAACACTCCAGAAGTAACACAACAATTGAATATATAGGCTAGATAAGGTGCGATTATTTCTATGATGTATGAAATTGTTTTTACAGAATATCCCCAAAGGTCCATAGTTTTCTTTATCTCAATTGTTTTAAAGGCATTTATTATATCATTGCAGTTAACAATAGTGAAAGCGAAGTCGGTAACACATGCGGAAACGCTTTCTTTAAGTAGCATCTCAGCTGAAATGGAAGACGACTTGAGGGCATTAGTCGTTATTAACGGTATATTCGTAAAAAATCGCTCAAACTCAGTCGCAACTTCCATATCCGCTTTAATGTCTAAATTATTTATCTTTAAATGAAAGTCCCTTGTGCGAGCTATAACCCTATTTGTTTCATTATTAATAATATTCCATGTAGCTTTAATTTTGTTTGTAGAGTTTTTGATCTTATTCTTCAAATAAATTGACTTCGCAGTGGAACAGGCTCGTTTGAATATTTTGGAATAGTTATTTACATACTTCTTAAAAGTCGCACTATGATTATAAGTTTTTTCATTATACAGTTCATACAATTTATTACGACTTTTGTAAATACCAACAGTTGCCCAATCACTAAAGCATAAGCGATCACTGATCGATTTCGTTTTAGGTATGAAGATTCTATTAAATTCAACTCTAATTAATTCAAAGAATGAGTCATAAAGTTGGTCAGGATTGTCATGAATTGGCAACCTTTGTAATTTGCTAATTAAGCTAGATTTAAATTCCCCTAGACGGCACTCAGTAATTGGAATAAAACTAATATTTTTTCTTAGAACCCTAGTGCTTTTCTTAGGAAATGATACTAACTGACCGCAGTGATCAGAGTGCAAAATATTAATTAGTGATTTATAATTGGGTTTTATGTTTGTGAATATATCATCTATACAAGTAGCACTTGAGGCAGTTATCCTCGTAGGTTCAAGAAAAACATTATATAAGTTAAATGATCTAAATAAATTTAAAAAGTTACATGTCAAGGATTTTTTTTCTAATATATTGATGTTAAAGTCTCCACAAATAACAATTGTTTTAGGACTATTGGTTATTTTGAATAAGGCATCTTCCATAATTTTATAAAAAGCTTCATAAGGCGCACATGGTGGTTTGTATACACTCATAACAATGGTTTCCTCCAATTCTATACATGCAATCTCTAAAACTCGTTCGACAGAGAGGCTCACAATATCACGTCTTTCTTTAAATTTCAAGCATTTCTTTGTAATTATTAAAGAGCCACTACGTATCAACCGAACTCTGTTAAATGAGCTGGCAATCTGATGGTTATTGGAACTGAAAATGATCTGATGGCTTTTGAGCCATGATTCTGATATACATAGAATGTCGATATGATTACAGTTCAAGAACAATTCTAATTCTAGCTCTTTGCCTATTATCCCCTGAATATTCTGATGCACCAGATTTATACAATTTTTTGGCATATTTTCTTGAGTAATAACCACTGATGGGGATATCAGATTATTTATATTATTAATTTTCTCTGAAGACAATTTAGTAATATTAGTATAGATTACGATTTTATTAAGGAAAATTCACAATTAATGCTGCTGTCACTTCTAATTTCGAATTCAGAATAACCGAGATAACTATATACTGTAGGCGGGCTCACAGAGTGGACATAGGTGGGTACGCTTTCACATTGATTTAGGGATCAAGTACTATATAGCTCCCAGGACTCTTCTCACCATATAATATTATGAAGAAAAGTGAAAATCATTTTTAATCACTTTAGGATTTTTCAATGATATTATTGTCAATTTTTAAGAACTTGAAATAGTGAATATTGTGATAAACAAAACAAGTTATTAAACAAAACCCAGAAATTATTCTTGAGGGTTACTTACAGAAAACATCCCCGCCATGACTCTGACCTGCTGTTCAGCGAAGCAAGTGTTTTAGATATTCGTCAGTTGTTCGTGAAATTGTGCTAATATATTGTGCCTAATATATTTTTACTTTAGAGAAACGTTCCCGAAGCCAGCAGCAAAGACCAACTAAAATAGCTGAAGGGATGAACTATGTAATTCCTCACGTAGATACAACCTTTGCCCAAAAACAGTTGTATTTCATCGCCCCAATTTTTTTAAATATGTTAAAAGAGTCAGTAAAAAATGTTCAAAATGTACACCAATTTAAGATAAATGTAAAAAATGGCTCCTTTACGAAGTAGGTCGTACAAAGACTGAAAAAAGAATTGCTTCATACAATAATTTAAAATATGTGTGTATAGATGTATGTGTGTGTGTGTTATTATATATGTATGTTTGTATGTGTATATGTGTATATGTGTAACTAACCCTTTATCATATATATTTGTATTAATATGTGTACTATTTGATGCCATTATCTTAGTGTTAGTATTGAAAGTATTCTATTAGTCAGTACTACTCAAACGTCAGTACTACTCAAAAACAAAGGCTATATATTTCGTATGCCCAGATACAGGCTGTTCGGTCTAGTTGGGCATTCGTCTAGAATGATCGTATGGGTTGTGTTCATTTCCTTATTGCTTATATCAATAGTTACAATTTATATCTGTACGATCACACTGTTAACTCTCTACCAAGTTATAACAAATGAATAAATAAATAAATAAATAAAGGTCACTTTTTACTTACCAGATACTAGTGATCAATTTTAACAGCTGCATCAGCACTTTTACTACACTAGTTTAACACTACCGTTCAGTTCTACTTTGCAGACTGTAAAATGGTAAGATAAAAAATCACTGGTAGCATCTTTCGAGAAGCTTCCAGATTCTTTCTAACATCGTGTCATTTCTCATTATTATAAGCTCCTTTATAAATGATTGGGTTCGCTAAGCCACTTTATTTTTGATAGCGCTCAGCTCATCCCCTGTCATCTTTGCAGTGCGGGCGGCGCGGCTGATCTTGCTCGAGTAATCTCAGCTCAGATTTAATTTAGTCGCTTGCTAAACCTAAAAGTTAAGAGACGAGAGACAACAAGTAAATATATTAAAAATAATAAAAAAAACACGACTGCCGTTACAGAAACTAAACTATTGTATTTATAATTATTTTTATTTCGGGTTTTTATGAAATATGTGTTATTTAGGTATTTATCCATATAGATTCCGGAATGTAATCATTTAGACCATTAATTTGACACGAAACAATATATATTTATATTATTTTATTGACGTTTGGACTTTTAGACAACTACTTACTTAATATTCGGAGAGTTAATTTATTCTATAATACTCGGGATAACATAACTATTCTAACAATATCACATATTTCCAAATCCGTTCAAGCGTTTAGAAGTTATGGTGGAATAAAGAAACGGAAAACATACATATATAAACCCTGAACACATTACAATCCTTTTTTGTCGAGCAGTCGTGTAAAAAGTCACGCAATTTTGTGACAAAAATACCTCATATATTCCTGGGCGTCACAGTACTATATGTAGAAACACCAGTCTAGCCAAAAAAATGGGGGGGGGGGGCGGGTTTAATCATCCATAGACATCTTTTGTATATCCCTTTGGCAGCTTAAAAGGCAACTCCCTGCTATGTCATGTTTATCATAATATTTGTTTAACTAAGTTTTATTTTATTATGTTTTTTAATGTCAGCATTAGTTTAGTTATGCAATTCAGTTATTATGGTCTTGTACACTCTGACGAATCGGAGTCGTTCCTAATGTTCCTGAATATTATTTGAAATAAATAAATAAATGAATACCGTAACTTCTCGACATCAATAATTAATTAACCATCCTCTTACATTAATCGTAGGTACCCTGAAGAAAGGGCGAATAACTTATGATAGATATTAATATAATAATAATAATAATAGATATAAATAAACCTGACGAATGGGCTAAGCTTCAGATTTGTTTCTTTTTTCTGTATAGTATTTGAATATTTTCCAATCGCCTTTTTGGATTTGTGGTTATAAATTTGGTAGAGAAAAAAAATCAGACTCGCCTCTTTGACGGACGCATAGAGACAACTGTATCGAAGAAACAACAAAAATCCAAGATTTGCCCTTTTTTAAGGGCACCGAAGAAATTTTTACTGCCTAAAATTAGTGAATTTGATAGAATAACGAAATCAATATTTTATAGGTAGCATTTTAAGTGAATGGTGCTTCAAGTAAGTTTTTCTCTATGCAGATCGCACGCCTAATATGAAAAGGTCTAACTCAAAAAATGTATTTTTAGGTCTTCATATTAAAAAGAATCAGTTGCTCCTTTTTTATTTTAGGTCAAGCATCTTTACACGGAAGTTACCTTAATTACAATGACATGAAATTCGTCAATTCAAAAAATAACAATGACCTTTTTTCTATAGCTAAAGAAGTCCATTATTTTCGCATTTGCATCGTGTGACACCGCATTGTGTATCTAGGGGTTAGGATACTTGACCCTCTTGTGACATATGCGCTATGGCAGACGAGTCTGCATCTGTGATCTTACAAATGAATATTGAATGCGGGATGCAACGCCTATCCATCTATTACTATTGTTAAAGATTCATTACTGTAATTTATTCGACAAAGCAATAATTTCTTGTTCACTGTGACAATGAAGACATAAATTTTGTCAGAGCTGGGCGTTTGTTTGTTAATTGGTTATTAATGGATTGTAACATTTGTGCAGTGGTTGGTGCATAATATATTATTCACATCTGTGAAAATAAACCGAGTATTATTAAAAAACTATTAGTCCACTCGAGTAGTGTTTACAGAAGAGGAAAACATTATTGTATGGAAACAAAATATTAGACAATTCCACTTACAACCAATAAAAAAGGAAAGTTGTAAAGCTTAATTAGATAGATAAACAAACGTTCTGATATTATAAGTTAAGTGATTTAGGAGTTGGAATGCTCAAAAGTTGCTGGAGCTGTTTTCATTTATTTTTTTATTCAAAGCAAATCACAAAAATTAAGACAATTTACATTTAAAATTATTTTATATTACTCAATTATTACTGTCTCAAATATCACAATTATATTACTCAGTTTACTGTCCGATGTCGCCCAAATACACTGAACCGGATTTTCTATAAAAATCGTGATTTATATAATAACAGTAGTAATAGTTTAAATTTTATATAATAACAATAGTAAAAGACATTATAGATTTTAAATAATAATTATTATTATTATCATAAGAAATATATTTAATCAGTTATAAAAAAAATAAAAGCTGTAAAAATAACCGTAATCGCCATAATCCTCAGATAATCATAATCATAATCAAAAAGTTTTAAAAAAATATTTAAAATGAGAAATACCTAATTGTAATCAGTAATAATGTTAATTAGTTTAAATAAATCCTCTTAAGTTGATAACTAACCGCACATTTATTAGATTAATAAAAAATATATATTTAACATCACGTAACTAAGCTAAACTTGACTATATAGGTTGTCCAAAAAGTTTATATATTGATTGGAATTTTCCAAACCACTTTTCGGCAAAATTGTAGTTATACTAGCAATACCTCATCCTCAAAGCAAGTCAGATTATATTAGTATAGAAGTCCTTTTCTTTTGGCTATTGTCATTGGTATAAAATCGGTGATATAATTTGAGAATACTATGCGCCTTGAAAAAAATAGCTGCATACATTTAATTTTCACGAAAATATATCCCATAATAAATATTTACGTAAAAGAAAAATAAAAACCTAAAAATAAGTCAAAAAGTCGACATTAAAACGAAATTGGCGTATAATCTCAGATATGACAAAAAAAATCTTGATTTATTTGCAGAAAAATATAAATAAAAAATCTTAAAAATATTTAGCTTTATCCATTGCTTGTAATGCTGGATTCTAATTCAGTATGGCAAATAAAGTGGACATGAGGGGTTTTAAAAATACCCGGCTCAAATACAGCACGTCTAAAATAGTAACCTGCCTCAAAATGTCAATTATGAAAGAAGTTTGGAAGATCCCGAAACAAGCCTGGGTCTAAAAATAACCATGTACCTACAAGAATAAGAGTTATCGAAGTAGGTATATGCAATGTAATATAATTATAAATTGGTAATTGTCATTTAAAAGTACTGATCATGTACAATTTTAAAACAAGGCTATCTGTCGCATTTCAATGGAACTACTTAATTCGAGACACAGAATTAGTTTAAAAATATGCTGCATTCATTTAATGTTCACGAAAATATATCTCATAATAAATATTTTCGTAAAAGAAAAATAAACACCTAAAAATAAATCAAAAAGTCGACATTAAAACGAAATTGGCGTATAACTCAAAGAGGACAATACATGACAAAAAAATCTTGATTTATTTGCAGAAAAATATAGTTATTTATACATCAATAAAAAATCTTAAAAATATCTAGCTTTATCCATTCCCTATCTCACCAATGCTCTTAGAAACATTTATGCTTTTTATTGTTGCAAGTACACAACCCCGAAAATGCGTTTATTTTCAAAAACAACCACCTATATGTACCTAATATAACTTTTGGGATTATGGTGAACTTCTCTTTTGGGAGACGAAACTTAGCGTATCAAAGTATCAACATTGTTTGGTCACAACAGGGTTGCGGCAAACTCTCCGAAAACGATGTTGCCATGTAACGAATTAATTTCTCCTTCCTTTTTTTGGTAAGCTGATATTGCGTATTTGCCGAAACGGGTTAGGAATAATAAAATCGGCATTTTCATGCAAGCAATATTGGTTTACAGAATGACCGAACCGAAGCGTTAAGCCATCTTACTTTTAACGCTTATTTAACACCAACTCGTTTCGAAGCCGTCGCGAAGACTCTTTGTTTGACGATAATATGAAAATTGTGAAGACGGATAAAACAATCCAAAAGTTCGTCACACACATGTATGTATATAACTAAAGCAATTGGGTGAATTCTTTTAAGGAATGGCAAATCAAGAAATCTTCACATATACATATATCGTCACCATGTCGATGTACATATATGTGCACATCATTAGCTATAGCTAATAATGTGCACAAAAAATTGGACCTAACCTAGTTAACATCAGTAGTTTCATCTAACTGAATAACGTTGTCATCAGAAAAACATTTTTCTGTCATCAGATACTGATAATATTGACACTACACAAATAAATTTCACATTGCTTGATCACTCTTTTCACATTGCTTGATCGCTATAAATTTTATTGCGCTGGCAAAATCACTCTCTGACCAATATTGCAAAGTTTATTAATATTTGTAATTATGAAAGAAGCTCAAAAGATGCCCTATGTTTTATTGAGGACCTATCGTGTATTTTTTAATGTACTAGTTGCCACGCTGATTTATCATAATTTTATATTTTATATTTTTAGATTTATCATAATTTTATATTCAAATTATCTGAATAATAATTTTATATTTTAACCGTAAGACGTTTAGTATTGGATTGACTTTATTATACAACTGCCCAGTGAAAAAGGAGTGTAATTTGTTCAGGGTTTATCTATGTGTGTTTTCCGTTTCTTTATTTTACCATAACTTCTAAACGCTTAAACCTATTTAGAAGTATGTAATATAGTTAGAATCGTTATGTCATCCCGACTGTCAAACTGTCTAATTTTTATTTGTACATCTTTTTTTATTATGATTATGTTATGGTTGACAATTTAAACATTTTCATCTTTGTATTTTAATTCCCATTTTATTTATTTTTTTACTAATGTTTAATTTTTATAATTAGGTCTGATTATCTAACTCTTGATAATCTAATTGTCATCTTTTTTAAGATTATTTTAAGGTCAACAATTTTATATTATGAATTTCACTTTTATATTATCAATTTTATATTTAATTATCCGGCTTGTATTTTTTTCTACATTACTATACTTTCTATATTTTACACTACGTAATAATTTATATTGGTTCATAATATAGTTAAAACAATTTAAATGTCTGCCTTAGAACAGGCTGTTGCCTAGTTAGGCGACATTGAAATAGGATCACTGGCAACAGTTTTTGGCATAACATATTATCAGTTTTTTGCTACTGAATTCTCTGCTATGGCATTATAATTGTAAATGTCCGTTCACTGTAGATAATTGTAAATTACCAAATAAATAAATAAATAAACAATAGCAAAAATGTATTTATATAAACCACATCCGATATACATGATGACCTTTTCATACACCCATATACACAGCCCGGTGGCATAGTGGTTAGGTCGCCTGATCTTACATTGTAAGGTCCCGGGTTCGATTCCCGACTGGGTCATCATTTTCCGTTGGGATCTAATTAACGGAATTGCATTTTCAATTCTGTCGATGGAATGCAATAACAAGACACACACTTACAGACATGTTACACGCACACATACATATAACACGTCATAGTAGGGTTGCTTGTAAGAGATTGACATATGAATAAACTCGCCCATTGTGACATTTTCACAATAAAGAGTATAAACAAACAAACAAACCTTTTTCAACTTTGCGTTTGCCTTTGGTAAAAATTTGCGACCCCACTAGAGACCGCGATCCAAGCTTACTTACCGCTGCACTAGATAACGGACACAAAGGCTTTCAGAATCGATCGTATATATCCATTGTATAGTCTTATTTCCCGAAAAGACTAACTAAATACGATCGACGAATAATCGAAGCACACAGATATTTCAATATGCAGTTAAAAGGTAATCCAATCAGGAGTATGGGCATAAGAATGCGGCTCCTTTCAATAATATATGACAGAGATAAAAATGCGAGCAATTTGGAGTTTAATTATAAAGACAATTAACTTGAGTAATTGCTCTTGTAATGGATATTTTTATGAGTTGTACTGTTACCGACAAAGTTTTTAAAAGCAAAATATTCAAAGTCAGTTATTAGGAGAATATTTTTTAAATATAGGAAACTATTTGGTTTAAGGAAGGGTTACCATCTAAACATTAGATCCCATAATCAAAGGTAGATCCTTTGATTAGATCCCAAAAATAAAAGGTATTATAACAAACGTTTTAATTACAAATATCATTCAAATAATTACAAAAATGGTATAAAGTTTTTTTTTATGATTAAGGTTTTTTTTTAATATATGTCTGATCAGAGAAATATCGATAAAAATCTAACAAAATTATTATAATAATTATCATATTCCAATTTAAGAATAACACCCCAATGTAAATTAATAAATCAATTACTTGATTTATCCTCTAAAGGGATTGGAAATCTTTCAAGCGTATTAGTTTCTCAGTCAAATTCAGCAATTTTTTCAGCATATAAAAGGACTCCAGTATAATCAACCAGTATTTTTCTACCAAATTTTATTAATAAAAAGAATCGGTTGAGTCACCCCAAGACTTTTCCGGCATGCAGATAAGCCCACCCCTGCTCAAAAAACTCCCCCCCCCCCACACACCCACCCCCTTTCGATAGTGATCGTGTGAAGTGATCATGACCGCAAATGTAGTATTTTTGTAGATTTCTGTGGTACTATAATGGCTATTTTTTAATATGATGTATTTCCTTAATACGGCGTCATTTTAAACTTATTTGTGTCGCTTGTATAAGAGATATTCTAACCAAAATTTCACAATGTGATTTCGACACAACGACGCATCTGTGTACCGAATTTTAAGTCCAAGTCTCTAAGTCTAATATTTCGAGATTGACAAACAGACAAACACACAGATATACTTCAATCTGGAAATGGTCTTAATCGTCTTGGGGGCTAAAAATGGATATTTCCGTCTTTATCTCGAATATTTTTTTAGCAGGTTCGCAATACTTTCCCTCCTGGTCAGTTGGTTGGCCGGGAAAGTAATTGACATTTTTATGTAAATAATATTTAAATAATAAGAGATATGATTTTAAAATTCGTTTGTTATTAAATTATTATTTAATTTCGAGATGGGATATCGTATAGCCGTGTTTAGAACGCCGTCTATAACTAGAGCTGTCTACTACAAAAGACCAACGCCTTAATCACCCGTCGGTCCGATACTAGCGCCCTTACTTTTCCACTTGCAATCAAATTACTCCGGTCTCCAGACTGGTTACAGGTTCGATGTCGCTTGCACGGTTCTCTTCCTTACGTAGCGGTGATACGGTGTCTACCGAATGTATCGCGGACCACGGCATCCTTTGCCCGGATGTTCACCCCGTATCGGGTAGCCGATTGGTCGTTTCAAGAGCAGTTTCCATAAGGTTAACAACTACCCCCGCTCTATAGGAGATACTACTCTTTTCAGACTACCCCGGCTGTCAGTAGGAATTCACAATCGATTGGCTGACGCCGCACGGTGCGCGAGCCGTCGAGGAGCACCTAGGGGAAACTGGCCCGCAGGCCAGAGTCCTACCCGGGCTCGCACTTCTGCAAGGAGGCCTCCGGATGCGTGTTGACCCTAAACGCATGGGTCTTAGTGGCCTAACTTCAACAGGGCCCATTAGCTCCCATTAGCGCCGTCCACGAACTTCGCCATATTGAACATAAGATGTTTGAAACATCAATGGTTGCAACCGTCGTTGTCTAGACTGGACAGTCTACCCTGGACAACGACGGTTTCTACATCGCCGAAGCGTTGGGTGCTACAAACTTCACGCGGTAAATTCGTTTTATCCTCTTTACATTGTTAGGAACCCTTTTGGAAATTGCTTTTTACCGTCACTTGGCCTTAATCCAACTAATCTTGAAATTATGGTAATTTTGTAATTTTAAATAACTTTTCAGCGCCATTTCCAGTTAATTTCAGGTCATAAAATATTAATTAAATTCAGCGGAGGTATGATCCCCGTACTCCGAAGAGTAATTAAAAATGAATAAGTAATAGCGAAATTTTAATTAACTCTGCTCCGACAAAAGTTACCTACCTGCAAAAGGATGCTATTTTACCTCGGCTGTGGGTGTTAATATTATTATACACGTCGGAGTGTTAACGAACTTCCGTTGGTGTGGGAGTTCAGACGAAGCGTCATAAACAAGCAAGCCGATCGGAGAGCGAGTCACATTGCTGTGTGGTGTGTATCGCGAAAAAGTGGTCGTTAGTGTTGCAAACTGTAATGATTAAGGCCAAGCAATACGGATACGAGCAGCAAATCAGTGCGTGTTATGAGACACATGTCGCTGAGACGTGGTAGCTAACTATTGGCCTCATGTATGTATGTATGTATGTATGTATGTATGTATGTATGTGTGTGAGACTGAAATCAGCAGGATGATTGCCAACCTTCGTTAGGAGACGGCACTACAAGAAGAAGATAAGTAGGTACTTGATTTTATTAGGATGTAAACAAAACAATACATTGGATTAGTATGTAAATTGTTTTGCAACAATTAAAGTAAACAAAAAAACGTGTGGCACTCGGGAACTGCCACGGTAAAGCTATTGCATAGCATTTTTAACAACTTATGCAATTATAATCAAATTTTTTTTCTGATATCAGATAACTGCGCTCTATCGGAAAACGTTGGAATTATTCCGAATCATTTGCGGCTGCGAAAGCAAATGATTCGGAATAATTTAAACGTCTTCCGATAGAGCGCCGCGCACGAATTTTTTATTCGATAAAGCAAAAAAAACGGATTATTCGAAAAAAATCGTAGATAAAAAGATAGATAATTAAATTATCTTTAAAATGGTGCAGGTTTCATAATAATACACCAGATAGTATTTGCGTAGTAGTCGTTTTTGTGTTCAGTTAGACCTAATTTCACAAATTAATTACACTATGTAATATAAACAAAATCTAAAATATTCAAAGCTAAGAATATTAGGAAAATGTTCTTGTTTAACATATATTTTTTTCGAATCGTAATCAGTACTCGTTTAGACGTAATTATCAGTTTAAAATCATTAATTTTCGTTAGGAAATTTCTTCATTCGGTCGCCGCGCTGGCCTAGGCCCGCGATAAAAGCTATGCAATAGCTTAATAAGCAATTAAGGATTGATTCGATCCTGCTGTTAACGAAACTAAAAGCCGTATTTATATTTATATAAATCTGTACTTTCGATGCTTTCTTATCTCTCTCCGTTTAGTGACTTAACAGAGGGCGTGTCTCTCGCATGTGCCCAGTGCTAATGCCAGAAAATGTTTTTTTTTTCGTGAAGATGACTGAAAATATCTTAAATCTAATTTCTAATAAGACTTAGTATAACAAATAGCTATTTTTTAAGCTATTGCATAGCTTTTATCGCGGGCCTAGGCCAGCGCGGCGACCGAATGAAGAAATTTCTTAACGAAAATTAATGATATTTACGTCTAAACGAGTACTACTTACGATTCGAAAAAAATATATGTTAAACAAGAACATTTTCCTAATATTCTTAGCTTTGAATATTTTAGATTTTGTTTATATTACATAGTGTAATTAATTTGTGAAATTAGGTCTAACCGAACACAAAAACGACTACTACGCAAATACTATCTGGCGTATTATTATGAAACCTGCACCATTTTAAAGATAATTTAATTATCTATCTTTTTATCTACGATTTTTTTCGAATAATCCGTTTTTTTTTGCTTTATCGAATAAAAAATTCGCGCGTGGCGCTCTATCGGAAGACGTTTAAATTATTCCGAATCATTTGCTTTCGCAGTCGCAAATTATTCGGAATAATTTCAACGTTTTCCGATAGAGCGCAGTTATCTGATATCTGAAAAAATAAAATAAATAAATAATTATAATTGCATAAGTTGTTAAAAATGCTATGCAATAGCTTTACCGCGGCAGTCCCCGAGTGCCGCACGTATTTTTTTTGTCTAAATAAGGAATGATATTTCCGAGTATCATCGACCCAAAAGATAAATAACATCAAGCCAAAACTTTGAATGGCTCTTCTGTTATTGAGTGTATTCAATGGCTCGCTCGTCACCTTGCCTTTCAATCATCTATTTTATCAATATGATGTCCCAATTTCAGAACAAGCGTATTTTTATTTTGTTTGTTTTTCGTATACATATTTGGCGTGCTTCAATAGACAGACACCGTTGCAGTTGGTTACCGCATCCAGCAATCGTTGCGCTGTACGCAGTACAAGGTTGTTCGCTAGCGATCCGTTTGACGTCGAACCCCGGCATCCGTTCAAGGATAGCCACACACTCGACACCGACAGGCAGTCTGCAAAAATTCATATTTGCCCTCGCAGCGATCGCAAACTAATGTAATTTTTAAATCTCTATGATGATCTCTTGCACCAACGTAATGCGGATGGCATTACCAATAATTATACGTATTAGATTGATCAACGTCGTACTACAATTTGGCAACCAGGATTTTAATAAGAAACGCAATATGTAGGCACAGAAAATTCTAAAAATTGATTAATCGTCATCAATATGTTCCATATGGTGACTTTCGTGATATATTAGTATAGATGCGCACTGTAGATGGCGTTCTAAACACGCCTATACTGCCCCCGATAGTAAAAAGGGCACATCTAACATTTTTTCCGAAATAGAGTTATATATATTGCCGTGATCAGCAAAAAAAGACGCGTCTGCTCATATTTTTTATATTTTTCTAGCTTGACTGTACACGAAGTTACAGTAACGTCAAAGGACGCAAGTACATGTATTTTTCTACGAATACTAAGCTAAAAGGACGCATTGAATGTAAGCTAGAATGAAAAGGCTTATTTGCGTATATGTGTTCTTTTCTTTTGGAAAATTTCCATCAGTTCAGAAATTGAAAAGACGCATTTTCTTCTGTACTAAGTAGGTAAGACGTTAGTGATCACTTGCGTCTTTGCAATCTATTAATTCACTACGTAGTTTAAGCGCATGTGGCAAATGGGCCTTTTATATTTAGTAATTCCTTTAGATGTTTGGACGCTTCTGCCAAATGCGCCTTTTCTATCTAGTATTTCAATTAACTTTTTGGACGCATGTGGCAGAATAGGAATATTGCAAGTATAACCAATACTACATTAAAAAGGCGCAAGTAGCCAATTGCGACCTTTCTAGAAGCAGTTCATTGACTATGCTTAGTTGAAAAGACGTAAATGGCTATTTACGACTTTTCAACCTAATATCAAGTATTTTCCTAAAATTTTTTTACTAAGATGAAAAGGAAAATTGTTAATAATTCAATAAATAATTAGGATATAGAAAAATTATAAATCACACATTATAGTTGAAACGCAAACCCAATTTATTGCATTAACAGAATAAGTCTATAGTGTTTCTTTATGAGACAGCAAGCATTTAAATAATTTTTACACAAAACATTTTTTATCTCGGTTTAGACTTTATGCTACATGCGCCCTTCTTATTATCGGAGGCAGTATAGGTACGCTATAAAATAATAATATCATAACAAACGAATTTTTAAATCATAGCTTTTATTATTTTAATATTATTTATATAAAGATGTATTTTTTTTATTTGTTGTACAGGTTTCAATACTTCGTAGTATAGCAGTGTGGCGGCGCACTGTAGATGGCGCTGTAAACACGTCTATAATGGGTAAAATATTAATATAAAAAGAAACATTTCTTTTTCCTAATAATTGTTCTTATTATTTTAATATTATACATATTTTAATATTTTTATATATACAAAGACATATTTTTTTTATTTGTTATTCAGGTTTCAATAGGTTTCAATAATTGGGCACTTTAAAGTTCAGATACAATAATAGATTGCATTCTATCTCTCTGTATTATTTCTGTGATGTAATCAGCCTTTATAAAAAAATGCGATAGATGGCTCTAATTATTAAATGTTATTATCGTGATCATTGATTGAATTATTGTTTTTTTTTCTTTCATTGGGCTCGATTGCTTTTCTCTTGAACTTAAATCGGAAATTAGTTCATATGAACGAGACAGAGCAGTACGTCAGAGCGGAATGTGAATTGAACGGTTGTCACTTTTCCGCATTAAAACTACCTAACGAATGTAAGCAGCTAAATCTAACTTCTCACGAAATGTGATCAAACTTATTCGGGCGTCTATAAGTTCGACAGGTTGTTTTAGTACGAGAAAATCGACAATAGTTTCTTTCATATTCCGTTCTAACGTATTGCTCTGTCTCGTTCGGTGGAACTAGCTTCCTATTTTAGTTCACGAAGAAACGCGATCGGGCCCATTATCAATGTTATTATAGATGGCCAAATAAATTGCTACTAGTTTGGCCGTCAATGCTATCAGCGCCACTTGCATTTCGCCGTTTCAGAGGGGTTGGCAAATCGTACTACAAATTGAGCAATCTAATACCATATATAATCAGTGGCATTATTGTCAAAGATAATTCGACATTGACATTGACACTTGTCGCGGTACTTTAAAGGTATTATATATTTTTAGCGAAGATACGCCTGCCTTTTTTGGAGATTTACCAAACATTTAGTTTAATTTTATTGTTTAATATTTCGATAACCCAAGGTGCTACCTTTCTGGCCGTGCACTCTCTTCAGAGGAATGCGTGAATTTACCGCCTACTTGAGTAGGTAATGGCAAAAGTATATAGACAGGCTCGTACGCGCCGCATTCATTGATTAGCTACAATCTCCTTAGCCCATGTGCATATCGATGGCACAGATTAATCAGAAAGATGTGAGTATCACAGCTTATGCGACACGAATGGAAATTCGCTCAATCGACTGTGGCGTTGGGAGCAGGGGCGTAGCTACCGCCGTATCTGCCGTATCAATTATACGGGGGCCCCGGGCCACGGGGGCCCCCAACCTGACCTGGCCTGACCTGGCGACCTGAGTAGTATGTTCGAAATATTACAACCGGAGAAACTCCTGTCTTCTTCAAACGAAGAGATATTAAACGCTTCCGGAAAACTGTCGGCTAAATACAGTAAATACATCTCAGTTATTCTTTATGACCGATTAAAGGCTCTAAAAACATGCTTAAAATCTGAAATTCAAAAAATTCATTCCATTAGGGACTCATTGAATTATTGCTGATAAAATTCAATAGTCTTACATCCAGTTTTCCGGAGGTAATAACAGCATGCTTTTTATTCTTGACTCTCCAGTTACAACTGCAACTGCTGAAAGAAGTTTTTCAAAATTAAAACTGATAAAAAAATACCTAAGAACTTCGATGGGACATGAACGCCTGTCAGACCTGTCACTATTGTCCATAGAGGCAGAAACTTTAGAAAAACTAAAGTCATCATCAGCTATATATGATTTAATAAATCAGTTTGCCGAAAAAAGGCACGGAGAGCATATATTTAATTTGAATTGTTTGTAAAAATTTTGGAAACAGTGGCAGATTGATAATTATGATGAATAAATATTTCTTTTAATTTTAGGCAAACATTTTTTTTTCCTTTTATCTTTCTCCTTCCTAAGGCCCCCCAAACAAATTTTTATACAGGGCCCCTCCAAGGCACGCTACGCCACTGGTTAAGAGAATCATATATTAGCACCGATCTGCATGCGAATAAAGTTATCATTTTATTTTCTACAAGCTGTTGCTCGCGGCTTCGTTTCGCGTAAAGTTTCGAATCGATTTGTTAATTTAAGTAGGGTGGCGTTTATTTGCCTTTTAGAAGCTACTTTTAAATATACAATGCACGACAATCTGCCTCAGATGCCCGCAACCTATACCGTAGACATACGCGTCTTGTTCCTCACCACCCGCGCCAGCAGCCGCCGACGCCTGCTAGGTATTTCGAGGTGCTTGCACGCGTTACTAATTTCATGATATCTCTATAATTATACCACCTAAGAACGTACAGGAAATGGCTAATTCTATCTCTATTTACCACCCGTGATAATGGATTAATTTATTTTGAGAAAGATTCACATTTTATTGTTAATGTCTTTAAAAAACAATGCCTATTTATTTTTCTTTTTTTTTTTGAGACATAAAAGCAGTTATTGTAGCTTAAATATAAAAGTTGGATATATGCTGTTGCCGACTTTTTTATTGATCTCCAAAGAGATGCCTTGTTTTTGTCTGTGCGTTTTTGTCTGCAATGATTTTGTCTTATATTGTTTTCACATATATCAAACCGTTTCGTCAGCGCACGTCGATAAAGCAACTCGCCAGCTCATTTTTCTCCGACTTGATTTTAAAATATCGTGATTTAGCATTGAAAACAAAAAAATATCACAATAAAATATAGCCTATCACTCGTCGATTATGGAGATTTCTATTAGTCAGAACATTTTTGAAATCGGATGAGTAGTTTCGGAAATTACTTTTCACATACAAACTTACAAACATTACTTCTTTGCAATATTAGTATAGATTGAAAATTGATTGATATATCAAATTAATATAATAATTAAATATTGTATGGTTGATCGGGCTTGTAAATAGATCAACGCGGGATCTTAATTATTACAACAAAAATGGTATATTGGTATAAAGTGAATATCAAATATTAATGTATTCCATAACATCACATATACACGGCCATGTGGCATATTGGTTAGGTCGCCTAATCTTGCATTGTGAGAATACGGGTTCGATTCCCGGCTGAGTCGCCATTTTCCGTTGGGATAAAATTAACCGAATTCCATTTTCTATTATGTCGATCGAATGCAATAAAATGACACATACCTACTCACATATTACACGCACATATATATATATATATATAAACACTTCATAATAGGGATGGTTGTAAGATATTATCATCATTATAATAAACCCGACATTTCACAATAAAGCGTAGAAACAAATAAACAAACTTTTCAGAAAATTATACCATTCTTGGGGCACTTCGAAAAGTCTGGAATGGGGAAAACGACACACAGAAAATAACTGGAATATATTTTATTCTTTGTGGAAGGACGTCCCAATAAAAACAATGCACTTTTGCATTCGCACGAACCAAATATTCAAATCCGAAGTTAGGTATGTTAAAATGACCATTTTGAATGCATCGACAGCTATTTTACGGTCTTGAAACCGCTGACCGCAACGTATCTTCCATTCTCGGGAATATAAAATAATTATTGGGACTCAACTGATTTAGAACAAGCTCATAGCATCGTTAGTTTAACCTATTTAATGTAATTTACTTGTAAAATATTTAATAGGTCAATAAAGATAAAGGTCAAGACTATACAAAAGATGAACCATATATACAACACAATACAATACAGAGAACTACTCCAGTAGATAGGCATTCCTACACTGGGATGCGCCACAAAATTAAATGTTAAAAAAGATTATTAAAAACAAAAATATCATGATAGTTACCATGGCTGTAATAATATATTCAAAATTACCTACGTACAAATAATCAAAATATATTAATCTTATTTAATATTCAGGGAGAATAATAGATTAAAATGAAATGCATCAACTCGATGAATTTCTCCTTTAAAGCACATTTTGTTTCCGAACCCAGCGAGAACTCATATAATCGTAGTGGAGGATTATGCGACGTTTGCAGACAACCCTACGGAGTTCGGTTATCATTTCAGACAAACATTCAGCCATTTTCCGTTGGGATAAAATTAACGGAATTGCTTTTCAATTCTGTTCATCGAATGCAATAATAAGACACACACATACATATAAACATTTCATAGGAGGTTAAATGCAAGATATTGTCATATTATAATAAACCACCCTATTCTGATATTTCACAATAAAGAGTAGAATCAAACAAACAAATATTTCTGCCCTTAAACTAGGAAAGAGCACGTGTAGTTGAGGCCTAGGAGAAAAGCAATAGAGGAGAAAGTAGCAAACACAATACTACGATTGTGCATGGTCGGTTTTGCTGAAACGTAAACACGAATATGTCCTGTTCTCGCATCAAGTAGCAGCACCAGATGTGTTATTTTTACAAACACGGAGGTTTTCTCTAGCCCAAAAATTTAATTGGTGATATGTTTCTAAGTGTATTATTTTTAGTCAATGAAGAAATCAATCATTTTCTTAAAAATATATTTTAATTGCATAGATTAGCAAATGCAATAGAATACGAGGTATGTAAAAAAATAGCTATCTTATTAATTTCAATTAAATGTAAATTTGTTAATAAACTAAAATAAAATAGTTTTCATAAACATCACTGATTTAAAATACGTTTTATTAAAAAAAACAGAATATAATCTTCATTTTGTTTAATGAAAATAGTTTTCATTACTGTAAGTACTCACTTACTGTACCTTTATAAACGCAAGTTTGTCACCCAGGCTATTCTGAGCATTGTCTCAGATATTCCTTACCCATTATTGAAGCTACAGGCAAATATCTTACCTATGTATATCCTTACGGTATATCCTTACCTATGTAATTTTTATTTTTTCATACTGGCCACTTTGAATTTAGGTAACTTGGGTTTGAGTTGGAATTTCAAATTCAAATCAATTTTAATTCAAGGCCAGGTTATCCTTTTTTAAGAACAGTCTGCTTATTTGTCTTTCCGTCTTTCGTTATTGCTCAAATATTTACGTTTGTGCAATCATGGTAAAATTGAAAATTTGCATTATTTTCAAATTTAAGATCCTGTGCGGGTGTTTCTATTACAGCTTCCTGCAGTCTGGCTATATAGTTACCTTAAATGTGTACTGTTAAGAACTGCAAACAACGATGGACAATATCGTGATTAAATAACCAAGCCTGGTCAATCGCTCATAGCCACTGCTTCTGCATGACAACGGATGACCACAGATTTCACTGCAAACAGTCGCAAAGTTGCAGGAGTTTGCAGGAGTTGCGGCTGGACACTCTTGGTAACACCCCGTACCCACTTGCCAGACCTTGCTCCAATAGAGTTTTTTTTATTTAGATAACTTTTTGCAAGGGAAACAATCAACTTTGAATAATCGGTGAAAAACGCTTTCAAAGCTTTCATTGGTTCCTGTCCACGAGAGTTTTACAGCAGATGAATTAAGCAACTCCCATTAAAATGACAAATCTGCGTACATAATAGGGGTTCTTTTTTCTATTAATTAAATATATAATTTTCTTATTTTAAATTTCTTAAATTTCCTCTATGGAACAGCAACTTCGTAGATAATGACCCAATATTATAGGACTGATTGAACTTTTAAATGGCATGGTTATCCTTGCCCATACGCCTACAGCGCTTACATCTTTTTAGATGTCATTGCAGTGGTTAGATATTTAAACAATATTGTAGATCTACATATCATCGGCATACTTGAGGATTTCACTATTGGATACATAATCGGCGATGACATTAACAAAAAAAAAATAAGCATTAGAATTGACGGATTTCAGCCCTGAGGAATACCAAGTGCAGTTGTAAATGTGGCGCTTCAGTAACCCGAAGCTCCCATAATGACAGCGATTATAAAAGCAACTAGCCAAAGTCTTGTCAGACACACGGCCCGGTGGCATAGTGGTTAGGTCGCCTAATCTTACATTGTAAGGCCCTGGGTTCGATTCCCGGCTAGGTCACCATTTTCCGTTGGGATCAAATTAACGGAATTGCATTTTCAATTCTGTCGATCGAATGCAATAACAAGACACACACTTACATACATGTTACACGCACACATACATATAACACGTCATAGTAGGGTTGGTTGTAAGAGATTGTCATATGACAATAAACCCGCCCATTGTGACATTTCACAATAAAGTGTATAAACAAACAAGTCTTAAATAATTTGGAAAATTGATGAATGAATATCTATTTCTATGTTTCTAGTTTTTTATATTTTTTTAACACGCTTTTTATTAGGTCGACCTGTATGTAACTATGTAATGGAATCTAAGGTTACTAATTTAACCATCTTCCAAGGATCGTAGCGTCATGAAAATTGGCAGCTGTATGTAGTTCTGATGACAATACAATAATATGGTACGCTGTCGAACTGATCTGATGATGGAGTCGGAAGATATGAACTGGAACTTCATGATGGAACATCGTATCACAGCTGTGTTTGGACTTGTTAGAAAAGTCTTGGAATGAACTTTGACCACGATTAGGTTTCAAGGTTTGATGATGAAGCCGGAAGATAGGCACTGGCATTCCATGATGGAATGTCGTATCATAGCCGTGTTTGGACTTGTTAGAAAGGTCTTGTAATGAACTTTGACCACGATTAAGTTTCAAGGTCTGATGATGAAGCCGGAAGACAGGAACTGGCATTCCATGATGGAATATCGTATCATAGTCGTGTTTGCATTTATAAAAGCGTGTTTTTAGTGGTTTTTTTAAACTATTTATTTATTATTACTGAATTTCAGTTTTTTTATTTAGGTTAATAAATAGACTTTTTTATGATTTTATGCGTCATTTTAAAATGTAATAATATTATATGTAATAATATTATTGGAAATGTAGTTCCTATAACCAGATAGGATTATTGCTAATATTATATATTTTTACATGATTACTAATAAATAGCGGAAATCGTCGAAAGAATTAATGAATGAATAAACGAAATACCGATAAAATCTAGGCACTCTATATAATAATCAAATTAAAACGATGTACATACTTAAGTATACAGATAACAGATTGATTAGAAATATGAAATTCTATCTATTTGATATAAATAATAGATGAAACATTTTATTTACGGATGGATGACTCACCATGCTTCCTGAGAAAATAGCCATAACAAGTATTTAAAGATTCAATGAAATGCAACCCATATCTAGTCAAGACAAAGATTGGATTTTTAATTAATTTTCTAAATATATTCAAAATAGCAGATTCTATCGAAGTCGCTTACATTTTTGGCATTTTGACAAGACATCTACTATTTCTGTTAAGTTAGGTTTATATATGGAATATAGATATAATATAGGTATAATATTACCTATACATCGTTGTGTAGAACAGCTATTGTGGCAGAAAGAAATGAAATGTCAATGTAGGTAGTTTCAATTCCGAGAGATGGCGTTGAACGCAATTTAACTCGCGATGTCGCAGCGTCGATCTGAAAGTACATAGTTATTTGGAAATTGGTAATATAATTGAGTCATACCCACCAAGCAGTGTTTCGTTTAAGGAAAAGTGAGTCGACACCCTATATATTTACATAGAAATATATTTATATTTCTATGTAAATATATAGGCTGACCAAAGACGCTTCTGTCACATCAAGAATTACGTATTTTAGCTAATCTGTATTGCAATACGACCTAAAGGAGCAAGGAACCAAATTGCTGGGTCATGCTCGCTAGATCGCAATGTTTCATTATGGCTGATATCGTAATATGAAATTAGAACAATAAGGCTTTCATGCACGATGTCTATTGTTTCTTCAACGTCATGCCGGAGTTGAAGTTACTATATATAAGCTTGAGTTTATTTGATAAAATAAAATGTTTTTAGGAGCTAATTGTAGATAATGCTGGGCTGGTGCACTTGATGTTCTTTGCTATATTCCGAAGAAAACTAAATTAGTAATAAAATAAATCTAAAATGTACGAAACTTAAATGCTACTACAAAAACTAAAATTTACAAACAAAAATACCTACTCTATAACAAATAAGACGAAGAGAGGACATGATTAAGACAGATAAAATTATCACAAATTATTACATACCCTGGGCTAATCAATATTTACAAGTTCAATGTCAACACAAATCTTCGAGGTCACAGATAAAACTTAATCGTGCAAAGTTTAAATCTAATCCTCTTAAGAACGTTCTGCAAAATAGAGTGGCGGACATGTAAAATAAACTACCAAGCTCTGTCAGTCTGCCAGACTTGATTTGTACCTAAAAACTTAATAATATTATTTATGGCTAGCTTTACAAGATTCAGACCTTGTATCAGCAAAGCAGCAATCAGTAATCTCGTAACAGCAAAGCTGTCTGACCAAAATAAATAATAATACTAATAATATTCGGTCTTTACATACAAAGGAAATTGACGTTTTCTCGAGCTGGCCATTTTGATCTCAAATATCTGGCGTTTGGTTAGGAATTTCAAATTCAAATTTATGCTCGTGTACTTGTGCTTCGAATTTCGTGATTCATTTGCTATCACGCCGTTTGATTTTTCTTTGACATCGTTTTGTTCACAATAAGGAAAACTTAAAATTTGGCGGTATTTACGAATACGAGTTTCACAGTGGCACCAGCGCTGCAGAAACAGCTCGAAGGATTAATGATGTGTGTGAGGAAGCTACTGTATAAAAAAAACACTGTACGTTTTTGGTTCCAACGTTTTCGTTCTGGAAATGTTGACTTACAAAACAAACCCTATGGGCGGCCGGATACCCTAGTTGACAATGAAGAATTAAAATTGATCGAGGAAGCGGATCCAACGCAAACCACGTCTGAGTTAGCAGCAGGCTTCGGTGTGAGTGATAAACCAATTTTAATTCACTTGAAACAAATTGGATAAGTGAAAAAGCTCGAAAAATGGGTACCGCATGAGTGAAGCACACCAACAAACTTGCGTCAAGTGCTGCGTTACATTCCTCAACCGTCACAACGAGGGAATTTTAAATTGTATCATTACTTGTAATGAAAAATGGAATATGTACAATAATCGGGAACGCTCATCACAATAGACCAGCCAAGTCCTGTCCCAAGCGAAAGTTCACTCGAAAAATGTACTCACAGAAAAATGTACTAGTGAGTGTCTGGTGGACCAGTGATGGTGTCATCCATTACAGCTTCTTAAAATCTGCCCAGACGATTACGGCATATCTGTATTATCGACTATTGCCAACCGTGATGGAGAAGCTAGCCGTTAAACAACCGAGACTGGTCAATAGCCCTAGGCCACTGCTGCTTCCGGACAACGCTAGATCACACACTGCCTAAAAGACGGTCGCTAAATTAGAGAAGCTGCGATTGGAATGTCTCCGACATTCACCATACTACAGCTTAACACTTTTTCCGGAATTTGTACAATTTCTTGCAAGGAAAAATACAGCAATTCCGATGAGGCAGTCCAAACCGCCTTCAAAGATTTTATTGATTCTCTCTTTCCCATATTTTATTAAAGGAATCAATGAACTTGTACAAACTTACACGATAACAACGGTACAAAGTTTGATTGATATTATTTTTTTTTTTTCGTTTTACCTTTCTTCGTATAAAACTCCAATTGCATATGTAAGAACCTAATGATATTAATAAATAAATATGTTACGTGTTGTTGTCTCTGTTTTTATCAGGCGGGCATGCTGCGAACGGAGCAGGGCGAGTACTGGCTGGAACCGTCCAAGCGGTCATCGCGGTCGCCGGACAGCGGCCACCCGCACGTGGTGTACAAGCGGTCGGCGGCGATGGTTGAGCAGCGGGCGGAGCCGCAGCCGCGACTGCGGCACCGCGGCGGTCGCGGTCGCGGTCGCGGGCAGCGGCGTGGCCGCGGCAGGCGACGCGGCGCCAACTGCGGCACTCACGAGCCGCCGCGCACCAGGCCATTCCCAATCGCACGACCGACCGTCAACGAGACCGTGAACGTCGCTAACGAACCGGGTTACGGTCCAATATCCAAGGTAAGCCTAGAGCTAGAACCGCTAGGCCAAGTTAGGTTTTCTTTTTTTGTGGGGCTTTTCTAAGGTCTGCGACCATTGCGACGATTTCTAAATACTGCGACCATTGCTGATCTATTGTGTTCGCCACCTACTATAGTTCTGCGCTAAGCCTCGTGTCATTTAAGAACCGCAGCAGGCTTTTGGCGCCAGATTGTTTTACTTCCTCAGGTTGGAGGTAATGACCACCCAAGTGAGTGTATCTTTTACGCGTCAGCGGGCCACACTCGCACATGACGTGCTGGGGAGTTTCCTCTGCTCCTTGGCAGAACCTGCACATTTTTGTGTCTCTGAGCTTGAGGAACATGTGTTTGTTCAGGCCACAATGCCCCGTGAGCGCCCTCACCAGTATGCTTAGATTGTTCCTATTTAGCGATAAGGCCTCACGGGCCGTCCTACGGTCGTAAGCCTTAATTAGCGCTTTGGAATTATTCAACCCTGGCGTGTTATTCCAGTGGTTGACGGATTGTTCTAAACATATTTAATTGAGCACTAGGTTTGCAAGGCTTTTTGGTACGCCACAGCAAGTCTTAGCAAGTTCATCGGCTTTTTCTTTTCTACCGAGTTAGGTTACTATTCACTTTATTGTCACTCGCCACTAAATGGCGCTGAAGCACACCAACTTCCATACCGTTCAACCGATCGCCATGAAAATTGGTAGAAATAGGTATTTGACCACGAATACTATTTTCGCTCTATCCATTTTGTTGTAACTCGCCACTATATGGCGCTGCACCACATCAAATTCTATACCGTTCAACAGATAGCCATGAAAATTGCTATACATATAGGTATTTGAGACCGGATAATATTATCACGCAATCCATTTTTGTTGTAAATCGCCACTAGACGGCTCTGAACCACATCAAATTCTATATCGTTCATCCGATCGTTATAAACCCGCCATGAACATCACCGGGTATATTCCACTAGTCTTCTATAATAACAATGATTGATGGTTTTTGGTCTGTCCTCAGCCTACGGCCAGCACTAACAACGTGTACGTTGGTGTCGGCGGCAAAGCTGTACTGGACGCAGCGAGGAAACGTCCGCGACGTTCCGTGAGCCGCGAGAGGCACGTCGAAGTGCTGCTGGTGGCCGACAGCTCCATGATCGACTTCCACGAGCGCGGCAAAGTGGAAACCTACCTCCTCACCATCATGAATATGGTAAGTAAGTAACCCTTTAAGCCAGTGTTTTTTAACAAGATGGTCGCGACCCTCCGGGGATCGCGAAGAGGCTCCCAGGGGGTCGCAGACAATCTAAATATAAAAATCGAAAATATTACAAAATCTTTATTATACAACATGCAAACATGTACAGCTTCGGAAGGGAAACATATTTATTATGTGATCTTTGGGGGTTTTTTTTACAAACTTTAAGTTGATCTAAGTCTAAATATACAATCGGCAATGATAAAATCGTGGAAGTAGGTCGAGTGCGTGATCTAGGAGTCATGTTAGATTGCAAGCTTTTAATGGATAAGCACATTGATTCAGTCGTCAACAGGGCTTACAGCACTCGGTTTTATTATGAGAGTTTGTAGACCTCTTAAAAACACTCATTTTTTTAGGACGGTTTATGTCGCAGACGTACGCAGACTGCTTGATTTTGCTTCTAATATTTGGTCTCTGCTGTATGCTTCATACAAGCTAAGGATCAAGTGTATTCAAAAACGATTTATACGTCATCTAAATTTCCGCTTATTTTCCAACGGCTTGTCGTACGCTGAACGTCTGCAACGCTATGGTTTAGAGACATTGGAGGACCAGCGAGTAGTATCAGATATATCGTTTCTACATCAACTTGTTCATGCTGGGTTGCACAGTCTATCCCTTTGAGTATTGTGAGCATACGAGCGCCTTCCCGACTCGCACGCGCTCACTTAACATTTTACGTACCAAGGCTCAACACTAACTACGGTTCCAATTCGTTATTGCCGCGCGTTATGCATACATACAATGTAGGCTTTAACGATATTGACATATTTAACCACCAAAATAGTTAACCACCTCCTTTGTTAAGGAGGCACGTGAAAGCTGATTATCAGATCGGATTGAATTATCATCCGGCATTTCCATATGCACATCACAAACGCATACGCACTACATATACACACACACCCACACACACACATACACGCACACATACACTAACACACGCACACATACACGCTCTCCATCCCAAAAACATACACCAACACCCAGACACTCGCGCATAGCGATTTTACCTGTTAGTTTTAAATTCTTTTTGCTTTTCTTTGTATTGTATTGTTTGACATATTTTGTAATACTTGTATCGCAAATAATAACATTATTGGCTTTACTACCGTTATATATTATGCTTACCTATATGTTATTTTTATGCTGTATGTTTTTATTGAAAATAAAAAATAAATAAAAAAAGACGGAAACAGGTAGGTACAGCTTCAAAAGTGAAACAGTCAAAATGCGCATTTTGTATGGGAATCGTAACTCGCTAATAAAAGTTAGCCGATACTATTACCAACAGGTCAACCGATACCTACAGGTTGCATATTGAAACGGAAAAAGGTCAAAAACTAACTATTGGTTCCACGAAACCTTTACTTGCGAGTAAAAGTACCATATAGAAATCGGCCCTAAGTCATACAAGCTAGACTTTTTAAAATTGAAATTTAAATGAGTAGGTACATATAAAAGTATTAAAATAATCATAAAAATAAAAGAAAGTGTCGCATTCCTAAAAACTATAATCTTCTTCTTCTTTCTCAGTCTGGTTTGGTCCACTCCTGGATGTAGGCCTATTCCATCTTCTTCCATGTCTCTATATCAGCTGCTGCTCTCAGCCAGTTGGTCCCTGCTGCTTTCCTGATGTGGCCCAGCTATCGTAAGTTTGGTATCCTCACGCCTAGCTTTGTAGTTCTTGGTCTTCACTGGACAAGCCTCTTCGGCCACCTCGTGTCATCCTGTCATGCGTTTGATGACGTCTGCGTGGCGATGCGTTTGATGACGTCAGTTATCCCCAATAAAAATTTGAACAAAAGCATAAGGATTCTATAGGAGGATTTGAACAAAGCATAAGAAAACTATAATAAAAACCTATACTGTCGTATATAAATTTATCGTATTCTAATCGTATAGATAGATTAGTCGCAATGTCGCCATCGTTGGCGTTGGCCTTATTGCGCGCGTCAATGAATTAGCATTTAATGGTAATTAGTTGTAGGCCAATATTTGGTTGCCGACCGAGTATCGTTCAGTCAATCCGGCGCAGACGGAAAGAAAGCTGCTACGCTGCTAATTAGTGTGCAGAGGGCAAACAGCTCTCCCTCCTACTGCGCGGAATCATCTCATCACTCGAAACCTATTATCTGTTCAAATATTGCTCATAGCTCAAAGGCAGAGGCAGCTCGCGAGGAAGTGAAGGCAACATCAATATTTAAAGTAGCTCCTTCAAGGATATTTTGGTATATCAAGCGGAGCAAGGTATGCTCGAGTGTCAAAGAGGATTGACGAGATTGGTCCCGAAGATAATTAATGCTATCTATGAAATGAAAAGCAAATGAAAATGGCATATTTTAGCTACATTAAAGCAATAAGGCAAAACTGATTTAGAAAACTGCTGCGGCTGTTATAAATCAAATATTAGATCAAAAATTAGGTTAGGATATAATAATGTTTGAACTATGGTCTTCTTAGCCTTCACTGGTAAGGGGGCGTTCTAGTATTAGGTACGTAACGAAATTTTTGAAGATTTTTGACCCACCCTCCCCCCCATGTAACGCGGCTTAAAGTTTTTTGTATTCAGTAGTGATACGCAGTTTTGCACTAGCTTTGAATTAATAGTATTCGAGGCTAGTGCCATAAGAGCTGCCTTGCTATCCGAGTAGATATAGATACGGTGGTTGGCGTAGTTCTTATGGAGGTTGATATCCGCACATTCAATAATGGCGTATACCTCCGCTTGGAATATAGAGGCGTATTTTCCCAAGTTTACGCTTCTTTCGAAGTTTGAATTTAATTTCTTACCTGATGATCTAAAGAAAACCATAAATCAAAAAAAATATATATCGATATATTCTAGTGTTAAACGGTTTTAATTTATTACTGTTAATAAGAAGTTTTGAATATATTTATATTTAATGCTACTTTACTGATATTATTGAAATATTAGCAGTTTTTTCTGATAATTTTACTTACCTAATATGTCTTGTTTAATTTCATGACTTTCCTGCAATTTATTTATTTAAAAAATTTACGGTTTTAATTTATTACTGTAAATAAGAAGTTTTGAATATTTTTATATTTAATGCTACTTTACTGATATTATTGAAATATTAGCAGTTTTTTTCTGATAATTTTACTTACCTAATATGTCTTGTTTAATTTCATGACTTTCCTGCAATTTATTTATATAAAAAATCTTATATTTTATTATTCATTTAGTGTTTTGATCGATGTTTTAAGCTACTGCAATATTATTCTTTATTTTTTTGTTTTGTTTTGGGTGCTAGCCATTATTTGATATTGGTATTGTATTTTGAAAACCTAATAGCATAGCTGCAACCGATAATACCATGTACGGGCAAGTTTAAGTCAACTAGTCTTATATATAGGACTATACATAGGACTTAACTTTTTATTAAATTGCCTGAGAAATTAAAGGCGTTTAAAAACATTGATATTTTCAAGAGATCCATCCTGGTGTATTTGCTAAAAATCAACATGTATGCCTATAAAGACGTTACTTTGAAAACAACATCGTGCTTACCAATGTAATTTAATGTACTATTTTTTATTGTCAATTGTTATATTACAGTCTTTTTTGTTAATTGAAATAATTTTGGAGTAACTTACTGTATATCAGTCTTTGGTAAATTAAGTAACTAATTTAGGATGAGAGCAAAGACGGGAGCAAAGGCAACGTTATATGGCCCTGAACCTTGCTGTGACGTACCAAAAAGCCTTGCAAACCGAATGCTCAAACAAATATGTTTAGAACAATCCGTCAACCACTGGAACAACACGCCAGGGTTGAATCATTCCAAAGCTATTAAGGATTACGACCGTAAGACGGCCCGTGAGGCCTTATTGCTAAATAGGAACAATCTACGCATACTGGTGAGGGCGCTCACGGGGCATTGTGGCCTGAGCAAACACATGTTCAACCTCAAGCTCCGAGACACAAAAATGTGCAGGATCTGCCAAGGGACAGAGGAAACCCCAGCACCTCATGTTCGAGTGTGGCCCGCTGATGCGTAAAAGATATACCCACTTGGGTGGTCATTACCTCCAACCTAGGGAGGTAAAACAATCTGGTGCCAAAAGCCTGCTGCGGTTCTTTAATGACACGAGGCTTAGCGCAGAACTATAGTAGGTGGCGAACACAATAGATCAGCAATGGTCGCAGTGTTACAAGGCTCATAAAGACCTTAGAAAAGCCCCACTCGTAAAAACGTAAAAAAAAAAATAAGATTAATTTAATATACTTGGTCACTCCTACAAAATTGTGAGGTTGTAATGAAAATACATACACGTTATTCTTTATTCTTATTCATAATTAAATAAGTTTACAAATTAGGTTTATACACTATTCCATAGGAAGGATAATGCTTTAAGTTTGGAAATTTAATTTGAAAAATTGCATGTAAAAATGTTGCACAAAAATGTTTTTTATGAGTCTCTATTTTATAAAAAACTATTTTTTTCAAAATCAAACTCGATATACGTGTAAAAAATGCCCTAATTGTTATTATTTTTCCTAAAAATATTTTCCACATGCATGAAATCAATTGTTTCTTTTAGATTTTGGATTTATCGAAAACGATAGTAACAGATATAATTTTATTTATCCTATTATCTTTATATACCATGAAATCTTTTTTAAAAAATCTAAATTTTCTGTAAAGAGGGGGCTACCTTTACAAGTAGGACTATCCTCAAAACATTTGTAATTTCAGCTTATATTTTAACTAGCTGACCCGTGCCCACTTCGTTGGGCGGTAGAACTTTTTAATTGTGATGAAATTATGAGTGTGTTTCGGTTAGTACTGAGTGCTATGATTTATTTCCTGACTGCCAAAAGAAGGGTTATATTTTTACAGCATATGTATGTATATATTTGCATGCCAATTTGACTACATTACCGTTATTTGTGAGTGTCTTCTTGTGAGTGTCTTATTTGTGAGTGTCTCTCTTTAACCATTTATGTAGTAAAAGGGAAATTATATGCAGTAAAAGGAAAAAGTCTTTTGTTTTAAACACTTGAGACGATAAATTTACTTATTTTGATAAGAATTCATAATTGTTGATAATATATTATGACCAATAAACATGACCTAGCGATTTAAATTATTTTTTTAATATAAAATACTACTATTTGTGACTTAAATATAAAAGTTAGACATATGCTATCGCTGACTTTTTTGTAGGCTATATCAAGCTCTACAACTTTTCCCTAGAACTTAATCATATATCTCTCATTGTTAGGGCAGCCTTAGTTAGAAACGTTTTCGTTCGACCGTTTTTTCTCCGACTATCTTTGCAAATCCGACTACCACGAAAAAGTCTTTTCATTTTTCGGATTAATATATATAGCCTATGATACTCACCAATAACGTGGCTTTCTATTGGTAAACTAATTTTCAAAATCGGCTCAGTAGATTCAGAGATTACTTCCTACAACTTCACAAACTTTACCTCTTTATAATATTATAGTATAGATTATACGGTATGATGTTTAGGGTGCTACCAATTAATAAGGCACGTTACAGAGATTTTATCGTTGCCATAAAAGCCCTATTACTCCTCTCGTCTATGATTTGATTAGATCCTCCACACTTCAAGTGCCTAAGCCTAATGGACCTATAATTGAGGAAATTGAATAAAATCTTATTGCTGCCTTATATTTTATGTCATTCGGACGTATTAAAAATAATTGAAGTGGCATCATACTGACCTAAGAATATTAAACTATAATACATCCTGCTGGTATATCGACAATTACTTAGGGAACATCCATAAACTAAGTAATATTGCTGAAGTAAAGACTGAGGAAAGATATTTCCTAACACCCACACACATCCACACTCACCTAAACGCACCTTGAAATACCTACATGACATGTCCACACATACAGGATACATCTGGGCGGTTATTTTAAAAAGTATACCAATTTAAGAAACAATATTTTTTCTATTTCTTCCACTGACTAACGTTTGGGATATAAGGTTTAAGGCTTTTGCATCAATTATGATTAAATAATTATTGCTTTTATAGACTATAGCATTATTTCATTTATGAAGCCCCAAATGGAAATATAGTAGAAACATCTACGTCGCGCGGAATAGCCTGTTGTTAAAGAAATTATATTTTAATGTATTATATATCAAATTTAAGGAAGAGAAATTGACAAAAAAATGTCATAAAAAGTATGTCTCAAAATAATAAATATAGGAAAAAATATGGTTTTTCTTCATCGTCTTCGAAACACTGCCTGGTTTTTACAACACTGTCCCACAAAAAAGGAGTGTAAATTCAGCGTTCATCTATGTATGTTTTCTGTTCTGTATTCCAGCATAACTTTTAAGCGCTTGAACCGATTTAAAAGTAAGTGATAATGTTAGAACCGTTAAGTCATCCCGAGTGTCATAGGGTACCTAAACTGTCAAAATATCAAGAAAGTAGTTGTTTTAATGTCCAAATCTCCAAAGATCACTAAATTACCATAAAAACATCATATTTATTGTCAAATGAAAGATCTGATTGAGTACATTCCGAAAATATATCGCCACTCCGATCAAATACAGTAATAACTTGAAAAATTGCAACAATGGTGTTTCTTTATAAAATTTATCGCTATTCTCATTTTACACTTCCAAAAAGAGTCTTAACTGTTACATCACTAGTGCCATTGACGAATTCGTGAAGTAACAGTTATAACTCTTTTTGGGAGTGTAAAATGAGAAATGGCTATATTTTTTATAAAGAAACACCATAGCTGTATTTTTTCAAGTTATCACTGCATTTGATCAGAGGTGCGATAAATGTATCTATATGGATAAATACATAACCCATAAATATTTCATAACTAAACGTAATAAAAATATAAATACCATAGTTCACTTGTAATATATTTACTTGTTTTAACCCATCAAGCAAACTTGGACCTAATAGATGGAAGGTGAGAGAGAGGATACATGGATGTGGAGAGAAATGGAAATACAAAGCGTTTCGTGGTTTATGGATAGCCCCATTGTAATGGCTTCTCGGGGAAATCTATTGACACGTCGGATCAAGATCGAATGAATAAATCATTAATTTCAATTTGCTGCTTGAATTAAATGACAGCGCGGCAAGATACATGGATATTTAATCAATCTGATAGGGTAATGGACCTCATTCGAATACTGTAGTCTCTCTAGTCCTTAACCTTCGTTGCCAATGAACTAGCTGAAACTTGAATTAGTGGTGGATAGATAACTGACTTACAAGCAATAGTCGCAAGCGTCAGATCTGGTTCTAACATTTAACAAAAAAAAAACCGACTCCATTTTTTTAATAAATGCAGCAGCCATGTCATGATGAAATTTAGAACGGGCTATTATAATTGAATACGTATACAGAATTTCGTGTCTGTGCTGTTGACTGTTAAGGAGTTTCGTTGTTGGAAGCCAACCCTGCGTGCCGCAGTCCTATTTTAGTGAAACTTAGAACGGGCTGTCGTTATTGAATGCATATACAAAATTTTGTCTCTGTGCTATTGACCGTGGAGGAGTCCTCTCGTCGGGAACCAACCCTGGGTCCAGCAGCCGTGTCATGGTGAATCTTATAACGGGCTATCATAACTGAATGCGTATACAAAATTTCGCGTTTATGCTGTTGACCGTTCAGGAGTCACCCTGGGTGTAGAATCAGGTCATGCTTACCATATAAAATACATTGTCATCGGGACTGAACCAAGTAAATTTTCAACTTCATATGATAATATTTGAGAATTTCCCTCAATTACTGATGGACCCTATTATCAGAACAAGATTTTGATAAAATTGTACCAACCTGGAAGTATATCCTTTCAAATAAAATAAGAATTTTCCAAATCGGTTCATAAATGACGAAGGTTCCTGAGGTAACAAACATAAAAATAAAAAAATATACAACCGAATTGATGACCTCCTCCTTTTCTTGAAGTCCGTTAAAAATGTGCTTTTCGGCATATAAACGCTTTATGATCGACAGCTGCCAATCGAAATATTCATTCCTTAATTGCATGTGCTGCTATTGCAGATATATGCTACTTCGCGATATATTATATATCGCGCAATCGTACATTACCGCGCAATCGTAGCTATCGCGCAAACTTCGCGCTATATTACTCAAAATTGCTATACTGAAACATACAATTTCCTTATATGTGCTAAAACTACTAAATAAATCATCAGCTGGACCAACCGCGTAAAAACATAGGCGGTTATCATTTATTTCACGACTTTAAGTATTTTTCAATAGACAAAAAATATTGTATTGAATTATTCTAGATCAATATGACAGCCCCTTACAAATTTAAGGCGAAATACGGAGAAATACACGATCTACTACAAAAAGCCACTTCATAATTACAAAATATAATCATTTATATAGAAAGAGAATCAACTGTGATGTATTTAATAAACTACCTGTATGCATTAAATAGTGAAAGTGAACAGAAAGTGAACTATTGTATTTAGAATTATTTTTATTACGGTCTTCTTATGAAATATTTGTGGTTTATGTATTTATCGATATAGATAGATGTATATTTCCGGAATGTGCTCAATCAGACCTGTCATTCGACACTAAAGACGATAAATTTATGTCAACTTATTGACATTTGGACATTTAGACAAGTATTTTACCCTGTGACAGGTACTCTATGACACTCGGGATGACATAATGATTCTAACAATATCACACACTTCTAAATCGGTTTAAGCGTTTATAAGTTATGGTGGAATAAAATATCAGGGTTTAATACATAAAATCATTAATACATACCGGTTTTTTTCCGAGTACAATTGCGTAGTTTTATAAATTTCCAAAATGTTGGACTGGAATAAAGAATTAAAATCGGTTATTTAAAAAAATGGTAATATTTTGTGGAGTGTAATAATTGAACACTTTGTATAATTTATTTAGCTAAATTAATATTTCAAATATTTCTCTTCGTTCTTATTTACCGGATTTATTTCTGCTATTAACGGCCGCGGAGAGGAAGAACGAAAAAAAAATACAAAACTGAACTGTCAAATTATGAATGTCAGGACGCACCGCGAAACATGGCGATTTATATTAAAGACGCTGATTTCTCCTTATATGAGACCAAGGGCTCGCGGCACATATCCTATGACACTCGGGAGGACAAAACGATTCTAGCAATACGACACGTAAGGACGTATCCGGGGGGGGGGGGGCACAGGGGACGCCCCCCCCCGAATGTTTTGAGTCAAAAATTAAAGTTGAGAAAAATTGACAATCAGGGAGAATCCGCAACTTATGTACTTAATGTCAGACACGTATCCAGAGGGGTTGGGATTTAACCCCCTGAAATGAAATTCAGCATTTGTTTGTCTCCCTGTACGGGCAAATTCAACTTTGTTGGAAACTGCGCGCGTTAGTTTAGTGGATGTCCCCCCTCCCAAAACTGAAGTCTCAATACGTGCCTGACGATACGCTTCTAAATCGGTTCAAACGTTTAGAAGTTATGGTGGAATAAAGAAACGGAATACATATATAGATGAATCCTGAACACATAACATTCCTTTTGGGCAGTCGTGTAATAATTAAAACTCATCTTGAAAACGATGCTGTCGACTATAAACTATGTAGAAATATACCTACCGCATCCAGACGTACAAGCCGATAAAGCATAGGCACGGCGCACGAGTCCGTTTAGGATTTCTTGATCCTTGGTCCGAGGAATTACGAGTCGACGTGTTTATTCTGATGCGCGGTCCGTTGTTTGTATTGCAGGTGTCGTCGCTCTACTTGGACCCAACGATCGGCAACTTCATCAACGTGGTGGTGGTGAAGATCATCCTGCTGGAGGAGCGGACGACGCGGCACCCGCTCAACGTGACGGTCAACGCTGACGTCACGCTCAGCAACTTCTGCAAGTGGCAGCGCGACATCAATCGCGGCACGAACGACTCCCAGCCGAACCACCACGACGTCGCCATCCTCATCACGCGCACGGACATTTGCGCCAAGCAGAACAGTCCTTGTAGGTATGGCCCGTCATCTTGTACGCTTAAGTATCTACGCGCACTACTATAGAACTCGCCCATGCAATCCTGTAGGGTGTGACAAGAGAGCCCAACTTGGGAAGTGGCTTGACGGAGCGATTTTACACAATTATACAAAATACGCATTCTAAAATTCTGAAAATTATTAAGCACACTGGTGAAGAGTGGCTTCAATTTCAAGTTTAACTTCAAATTTAAGTTCAAGTTCAAGCTTATTTATTTCCAAAAAACCTTTGCGGGTGTAGATATTATAATGAATCAACATATATCTACAATATTAAGTATCAACATTAATACAATATTTTTTTTAAACCAAATCAGTCGATTAGGAATTTTAATAGGAATACAGTTAACGTTAAAAAATCTAAATAAATTTAATATCTAGGTATGTGAATAATTAGGAATCAGAAATGAAATAAAAAACTGGTAATGAAAATTTACATACAGTACAAATACATAAATCATCACAGATAAAAAATAAATGCTAAAATAATAAGTACTATGAAAATATAGACTGTGTATATAATGTATTTAGTAGTCGAATAGAAACTTGTAAAACCTTGGTAAAGAATGCGAAATCCTTAAAAGGATTATACCCTTGGTGGCTAAACGAAAGGGGTACTAAAATGTTGTAATGTTTTAGAATTTCCTGTGACAAAAACCCTATCTGGGTATAGAAATTACATATCTAATCGTATTTCTACAAATAAAATTACATTTCCAAATACTCATAAAATTTTAAAATTCTATAAAAAAAACTAATTATTGAAAAAACATAGAAATTCAATAACAAAGATATAAAAACTAGAAAAATAAAAAAACAGAAATAATGAGAAAACATAAAGGATCAGCAATTCAACGACAAAAATATATTAAAACTAGAAAAATAGAAAGTATCCAAATAGTTCTACATAAACTACATTTAATAAGTATCAAACTAACATTAAAAAAGTACGAATACGAATTAAATGAAAATACGAATTATCAAAATATAAAAATCAGAAATTTAAATTAAAAATATAAAATCAAAGAAAAAATAATAATAATAAAGAAATAATCTAAAAACATTCAAATTTAAATAATCAAATTAGGTAAAAATAATCAAAATCAACGTAATGAAATAAGAGTCAGAAGAGTAATTTAACAATTAAGAAAAAGAATGTACAAATCATTTCCCATGTCCTGAAAAGTTTGCTTATTGGCGTGTACGAGGTCTCACATATAGTGCGACGATATGCCTCGGTCCTTGTCGTTCACGTCCTCGACGTATTCAGCTTCATCATTCATAACAAGCCCTAAAAATAACTCAGTTTTATTACTATTCACACTACTTTCTAAACAGTTTTCTGCATATTATTTATATTTCAACATCAATATTTGCCGCGGTTATCTTCGACATATATTAATATCATCGGTACATAGGTATGTTGTTCGCAATGGCAACTCATTATCGTCGACCACAAAAAATGTTTCATTTCACTTATCGTGCGGCAAAAAAATCATTTTTTACACATTCATCGCAGTCTATCCATCATTTTCCGCCGATTGGAGCGTTAAAAAAATTGAAATATTTTTGTTATTATAACGTTACCCACAATTAATGTCTCTTATCTACTAGCAATTTGTTAAGTGATCCCGTCAGCTTTTGAGTATGCGGAGTGATAGCGGTTTTTGTATAAACTAGAAAATAACGTACTTAACGGTCTGATTGCTTTGATAGAATCAAATTTTGATTTACGTATATTGATAGATACAAAACAGAATAAAGTTTTTTTTAAGTGAATTGTGCGAAAAATCGATCGCAAATTGCCGGCGACAGTACAAACAATCACCAATGTCTGTTTCTATAATCGCACCCAGGTATATGAATTTCTGGACCTGTTGGCCCTAAGGGCCGGGCCACACGATGCGGTGCAGCGCCGCACCGCAACGATTTCGCCTATGGGTTCGGTGCGACGTCGGAACGCTCCATGTGGCATACTCTCGATATTTGTATGTAGGACGCCGCAGCGGCACCCGCTCAGGCGCCGCGCCCCAGCCGCACCGCAAAGATTTCGCCGTATGGGTTACACACGTACAGTGCACGGTGCGGCGCCGCAACGTTACTACGACGCCCCAATATCTCCTTCGTTGGTACTCATTTTAAACACTTCGATTAAAAATTAAGAAAAATACGTGAAAACAAATGAAACAGGCGAGCATGTACCCTCCTTCGACTGCACTTAACAACTGAGCGGTGCCGCTCCGGCGCATATTCCCGGTTTGCGTCCGGTGCGACGCCGGAACGCACCGTGTGATATATTATGCCGCATTTGACAGGTAGCCTATTGCCTGACGGAGTGTTGCCAGTCGTTATTTTTGATTTGCTGCTGTCAAATTTTAGTCGCTTGATGTATAAATCGATAACGTTAGTAAAATTTACAACTGAGTGGTGCAGATTATAAAACAAAATATATTTATCTGTTTCAAGCATCAGAGGACACGAAACTAGTTTCCTAATAAATACTAATTACTTTTAGCCGACACTAACCCAATTGATATTGCTACGTATTGATTGTTCAGATAAACAAGGTTGTGGTGTTGGTAGCAACAAGGTAGTGGGAACTTCAATAAACTTTTTATTACTTTTTGTTTTTGTACAACATTATTTTTTATTTCTTTTTTTTACATTATATTTATTTATTTTATTACGCCACTGCTCATAATTAATTGTTATCACTAATAATCTTGCCTGTCTTCCTAAATTGAAGCACAAGCTCTGGCTTAAGAGGGTTTACTATTGTGTTCCACTTATTCTGATTTTTTTAAACATACTTTCCTACCCTATTTGTATACTTCTGTTGCAGTTTAACGCGAGCAAATAAATAAAAATAGTATATTTTAAGTGTAACGTTGAAACGGTAAAATCAGGTTTAGGTGTTTGTTTTTATCTCACCTGTATAATCTTTCTTGTGAAGTATTTTCTTCTTCGCATTTATCATCGGCATTATCGGTGTTTTCTTTACAAGTCACGGTCAGTTCGCTCTCTCATAAGAATTCCCCTTTTGTTGTGCGTTACGAAATAGAACGAGAGATATGCCAGTGATGCAATGGCGCCTAGAATGCAATAATGGAAGTTATTATATTAGTTGTAGCGTGTCGCTAGCGGACTCTCCGTACGGCGATACGCTTTGATTTGATGATTGACAGCTTCGTGACTGCATATGGGCTGATTCGTATCATAAGTAGTGAGCTTAGATTAATTCCTTTTATGCCTAAGTGACCTATAACTAATGGTAATGGTAATGTGACATTTTAATGTCGTCACATATGGATTAGCTAGTGTAAGTAGCGGCCCTTGATAGGGTACCTACAGCAAGCATTGATAGGGCCTGGTGCAAATGCCTCTAGTCTAGACGAGTATTATTAAGATTTCAATAGGTACTTACCGTAAATTAAACATTCCTTTCTTTATAAATAAGACAAACCCGATTTTACAGCGTGAAATTTGTAGCACCCGACGTTTCGGCGATGTTACAACTTCCGGACACCCATTGCGCGCCTTTGTCAAGAAATACGAAATTCCTACTACAGCATCAGCGTATATTCTCAGTTGGTTACTGTATGCTAACAGAACAATATATTTAAAAAAAAACGACTGTCGTTAAAGAAAATGAACTACTTTATTTATATTATAAATAGGATGAAAAACGAATTTACCGCGTGGAATTCGTAACACCCGACGTTTCGGCGACGTTGAAGCCGCCACTCCGTAACGTCGGGTGCTACAAACTTCACGCGGAAAATTGTTTTTTTTTTAACTTAAAATGTCAAACAACCGCGATAGTCTCCGATTTCGAATTACTTCATTTATATTTACTTTTTACATTTTTTTAATTGAATATTTGTGGTTTATGTAATTTTCCATAGATATACATGTATATTTCATTTCGTTTGATACTAAACACTATATATTTATGTAAATTTATTGACATTTGGGTATTTGTTCATTTAGACAACTATTTACTTGATATTTGGACAGTTATTTGATACTCGGGATGACATAACCATTCTAACATTACCACACACTTCTAAATCGGTTCAAGCGTTTATAAGTTATGGTATAATAAAGAAACGAAAAACATACATAGATGAACTTTGAACACATCATACTTCATTTTTGTTGGACAGTCGTGTAAAAACAACATACATGATGAGTGTACGCCTAACAAGCACGTTCAAGATCACGACACTCGTAGCAAAGCCAACATAGCCCTCCGTCCTTAAAGTCTGTTTGGCTATAATCCAAAACTCTTTAAACTCTTTAATAACCTTCCAAAGTCAATACGAGATTTATAACCAAAAAAAATGAATTTAGACGACATCGAAAAAATATTAAAATATCGTTAATTTACATATTGTGAAAAAAAATTCTTAAAAAAGAAAGAAACAATTATGAAAAACTATATTATTTTTATTTTTTAAGCCATTGATTACAAAGTGTTAATCAATGGTTAAACCACGAGGCAAACCTCGTAGGAATAGGTTAATAGTGTACACTCCGCTGCAATCTTCTTGAGCTCTCGACCACAGTCTCAAAAATTCTTACACAGATTAAACACAACCTCGTCAAAACTGCACATGAGAAAGAAAATCAAATGGCCTCGTGCTAGACTAGAGCCGCTATATGTAACGGACTTCGCCGGCTTTCTTAAAACCAAGGCATGTACAGCCAACGACAGAATATTTGATATCGTGATGATATATTGAAAATTTAAAATTAGCTTTTATAGTCTAATTAACAAATTCAAATTCAATTTCGAATATTTTTATTCAATGTAAATACATAATACACACATACTGAACGTCAAAAGACAGTAATTGTACTTTTTCCTATGGTTCCTATGTATGGTTATTGATATTGCCGTTTTAGGTATGTGGTTATTGAGCTATTACCTTTAATTCTGTCTGACATTGGTTATTATTAGAATTATTAGTATTATTTTTATAAAAAAATTGTTGCATTAGTTTCTGGCTTCTGGTTTCTGGCTATCGATTTCTTTGTTTTTTTTTTTAATTATTAATTTTATTCATATTGTGTTTATTTGTGTAATAATCATTTATTATTAGGACCTATCCAACTGTATTTGCAATTTTGTATGAATAAGAGAGTATTGACTATTGACTATTGTTGTGCAAGATAAACTACAGACAGGTAGTTTTAGGCATAGGTTACAATAATGATCCGCCGTCAACATTAAACCCAAATTGAAATTTGGCGCAACATGCTTGAATAATTACCTTAATTCTAAATTCACAGCTGATAACCATGGCAAAAACAATAAGTTAATAGTTAAAATACATGTTTTTAAACAAGCTTTTATTAAAATGCTCTGTGCCGAGCCAGCCCTCGGCGCAGCAGGCAGGCCATAGTAGAACTTATAACGGGCTATCATAATTGAATGATATACAGAATTTCGTGTTTGTGCTGTTGACCCTGGGTGCAGCAGCCCTACTGCGGTTAAACTTAGAACGGACGATCATAATTGAATGCGTATACAAAATTTCGTTTCTGTGCTATCGACCGTTGAGGGGTCCCCACTACGGGAGCTAACTCTGGGTGTAGCAGCCATCTCATGGCAAAATTTAGAAAGGGCGCACATAATTGAATATGTATACAAAATTGTGTGTCTGTGCTGTTGACCGTCGAAGAGTAGCCTGGTCGGGAGCTGACCCAGGTTGTAGAATCAGGGCATGCTCACCATCAAAGTGCATTGTCATCGGAACTGAACCAACATGTAAAATTTTAACTTCTAAAGTTCTAATTCAGCTTGCAAAATTTGACCTTAACAAACATACATACTGGGCCCGATTGTGTTTCTTGGTGTAAACAATACGTTAGGTCGGAATATAAAACGACCGATCGTCGATAAGAACTACCTGTCGAACGTTATACTCGTCTAAATAAATTTGAACACATTTCGTGCGGTGTTATATTTAGATGATTTAGCTTTGGTGGGTAGTTTTAATGCGAAAAAGTGACAACCGTTCATTTTACATTCCGCTCTAGTGTATTGCTCTGTCTTTTTCACACGAACTAATTTCAGATTTTAGTTCACGAAGAAATGCAATCGAGCTTACTAACATACTAAATAAAATCTTGTAAAAAGGTGTCAATTTCTCACTACTTTTGGAGCAATCGCAAAGCAATCAGATGAAATTAGTCTTATTTAGCGGGGCGTAAATAGATTTTCAGCTGGTAACGATTATTGTTATGGTTATCTGTACTGGGGCGGCGCCGATGTGAGAATTTATTTACGAACACGAGAGTGTTCGCATGCGCTCAACGGCGCACAGAGTGGGTTGAGTGGTTTTTTTCTTTTTTTTTTAATATTTGTCTATCTAAAAAATATGTATTTTTACTTTCCCGGCTTACCAACCGACCAGAAGATAAAGTGTTTTTAACGCGGATTTTTTTTTGTTGACATGAAGACGAAAATATCTATTTTGGGCTCCTGTGAGACGAATAAGACCATTTCCAGATTGGTTTTTAATTTGCGAAAGTTCGACCACGTTAGCTGCTTTCGTGAGCAACTTCATTGGCTTCCTATTCGCGATCGAAGAAATTTGCATACGTTGTCGCTACTCTACAACATACTCAATAACCCCACTTCACCCTCCTATCTAAAGGAGAATTTCCACCCTTTGGGAGGCCACGGTCTTCCACTTCGATCAAGCCAGGATAACACACTCGCCATTCCGATACATCATTCTTCTATTTACACGCACTCTTTTACAGTCCATTCTGCTCGTTTATGGAATCAGCTCCCTCACTCTATCAGGCATGCACCTTCGCTGCATACTATCAAAAAGTTGTTGAAGAAACATTTATTTTTACACAGCCACTCACCTTATCCTCTCCTTTATCCTTCCCTGGGCAACCTTAGCATTAGTTACTGACATATATCTGTATAAGTTTATTTTAAATTTAACTTTACTACTTCTTTGTGTATTGTGTATTGTACGGTGAAAATTAGGAATTATTTTATCAAATGGTTGACTGTAAGATATCGCTCTAGCGATAAGTCCGCCATTTGTGCATAAATTGTCTTTTTTATAAAACCAGCGTAATATTCATTAAGTTATGTTTTTATAGCCTCATAAAGTTATTATATTCTATTCTATTCTATACGTCTGTATGCCTGTTTGTGTGTACATGTACCTCCACGAGCTAAAATTTGGTATGCAGGCATCATTTGGCGCGCCCCCTTGGTCCACCAAGGGGGCGCGCTAGTCATACCTAAATCTAAAAATATTGGACATAGAGACTTGACATTTGGTACACAGATGCGTCGTATGGCCCAAACAACATTGTGAAATATTTGGTTGGAATATCTCATATACAAGCGAAACAAAAATATGGCAAGGCTCGAAAATATTGCGGTTGAAAGTGGCCACCAGAGTCATACTAGAGGCCACCAGAACCAGAGTGGCCCAAGTGACATTTTTGTGAATTTGAGTTTAATGCAAAAATCCATATAAAAAATAATTATTTACTATTCCAGAGTCGCCCAAAATTGTTATCTACAAAAGAAATCATAAAAATTAAAACTATGTGCCATATTACTTTTTTTTGCTATGTTCACTTAAGAATTCCCTTTAACTGTTTTGGCCCATATCCACAAATAGAGTTGTCAACTACAACGGGCGAACCCGTCACCTCAGGAAGTTTTAACGATTAGTCGTTCTATCTCCCGTGAAGTGAGCGCAGAAGACTCGGACAAAACAGTCCACCGTCAAGCTCCGCCACATGCCCGTAAGAGGCCAATGCCTTAACCGCGAGATAACCGGGTGTGTTACCCAGCGGGCTTACACTCACGCCCTTACTTCCAATTGCGACCAGATTACTCCGGTCTCTCGATTGTTTACGAATATCCACAAAAATGATATTTGCATTTCGGCCACTCGTACTCGGAACACGTTAATTATACATATAATAAAATTTGGTACACAGATGCCTTGTTGGGCCAAAATCACATTGTGAAATTTTGGTTGGAATATCTCATATACAAGCTGCACTAATAATATTACAATTCCGTCATACATGTTTATTAAATACTCACGCCTAACTGCCCGAGGCTAGCCGAGAAACAAACCACGGCGCCTGAGGCGTTGCAATGGGACCCAAGTCGGGTTCGTCCGCTGGCCGAGACAGGGTCGCTCATCGATTTTATTTATGAAATTAATCTATATATAATTTATTTATATAATTATCTTTGAACTTCTTTCAAACTCTCTACTACTTGGAATCCTTGTGTGCCAAGCTAAACGCAAAGACGCAAGACGAGATACAGTGAGTATTGTGTGCACGGCGGAATTTCGAAAATCGCGCGCGTCGAGCCACCGCTATCATCTGCGTAGTAAAAGCAGCAGTATGCCGCGCCTATCCGCAGAACAACAGCGGACGATAACTGCTACCTTTCACAACTTCGATTTTAAGATCGCCGATACGATACGTGCTACCATATTCACGCGGTACAATCCGCATCTATCTTTTTTGTAATGTCGAATAAATGCGATAGTATTCAATTTGATGTTTCTTTTCATTTTGTCGTAGTTAGACATTTCAAATTAAATCAAAACAAATCCTTTATTGTCACAAATACAAAATAACAAAACCTAAACTAACTAGATCGCACGAGGCGTCCGCACTAAGGTAAGCTTAGATACATTTATTTGAATACTGCATAATGACAATATAAAATAATAACGAACTATTTCATAAAACCAATTAAAATTATTGATGCTACGATAATTTAATTACACATCCTAGAACAATACGAAAAAGGTTCTTTGAAATCGAAGCCTGAAAATCCCTCTTCAAATACGTTTTCTCCAGTGCTACATCTGGCCCATACTTCTATACGGATGCGAGGCAGGAAACGTATAGAAGCATTCTAGATGTAGGCATCCAGACGCATGATGTTGATATCTTAGACTCATAAAGTCACCAATGAGGAAGTTATACGACATGTCGGCTAAAAACGCAAGCTTTGGCAGACCATCAAACAGCGCAAAGCTGCATACCTAGGTCACGTGCTTAGGCACGACAGGTACGAATTCCTGCAACTCTTTATGATGGGAAAAGTTACAGGGAAGAGGAGACCTGGCCTTAGACGGAAATCTTGGTTGCGGAACATTCAAGAAATGGACAGGGATTACGACTGATGCCGAATTGTTTCGCCTGCCGGAGGACAAAAAGAAGTATGCAGAGCTGACTGCCAACCTTAACTGGGAACTAATGGGCCCTGTTGAAGTTAGGCTAGTAAGGCCCATGCGTTTAGGGTCGGTTAAACTCACGGGTCAACACCCATCCGGCGACTTCCACGCAGAAGTGCGAGCCCGGGTAGAACTCTGGCCTGCGGGCCAGTTTCTCCTAGGAGTGAATTTTCATGCGCTTCTGGACGGTTTGCCCACCGTGCGGCGTCAGACAAGCGATTGTGCATTCCGACTGACAGCCGGAGGAGTCTGGAAACAGTACTGTCTCCTATAGAGCGGGGGTCGTTGTTAACCTTACGGCAACTGCTCTTGAAACGACCAATCGGCTACCTGATACCGGGTAAATAGCCGAGCAAAGGATGCCGTGGTCCGCGATAGATTCGGTAGACAACGTATCACCGCTACGAAAGGGATAGGACCACGCAAGCGACCTTGAACCCGTAGCCAGTCGTGAAGCCAGAGAAATCGGACGAAACTGGTAGTAAGCATGTAAGGCCGCCCGCTAAATGCAAACCCAGTATCTCGCGGTAAGGCGTTGGCTTCTTACGGATGAGTGGCGTAACTAGATAGTGAACTACGCTCACATCACGGGAGACAGAACGATCAATATCGTTAAAACCTAAGGTGACGGGTTCGCCCGTTGTAGTTGACACCTCCAAGTATCCATCTATACGCAATTTATTCCTCAGTCGAGTAGTTGCACTTGGATAGGTATCATATTAGCCTGTGTATGGTACTTGATGATTTGTTATTATACCCATATCACAAGATGTCTTTTAGCGCCCCCTCTGAGTTTTTTCTGTATCCGCGGCTGGTGTCGCCGGATTGTTTTGCTTGGCGAAGGACAAAAAGAAGTATGCAGAGCTGACTTAGTTGGCTGACTTGATAGGCATCCTTAAAAGAAGAAGAAGAATACTACACGTATACTAATAACAAATTAATATAAAACAATCGAATTCTATAGAAATATTTATGGAAACAAAATAAATCAATCAAAATACCTTTTACACTCTTAATTTTCCAGCTCCTAGATAATTTCATCGTGGCTGGGTTCAGCGGATTATTTATTGTTGCTGACGCTTGATCATTCCCTGATGATTTCCGCTTCCTGCTGTCATATCGCAAACGATTGGACCGGCATGAACCTCAATTCGGCGGCTCGTGTGCGTTTTATTGGCGATTCGCCGTCGGTAAATGACCGCCACGATGCCGGTGCGGTTACCGCTGGCATCGAGCCAATTGGATAAGATGCCCGTTAAACGTGAAATAATTCGCAACCGTCGATTATGCCAGCTCCTCGCACTTGACGTATCGACTTCCGTACGTCGAGTGTCTATAATAAGTGTACTTATTTTCGTCAAACTCGGCCGCGATTACGTGAAATAAATGTTGATGTTACAGCTATGAATGCAGTTAAATATACTTTTGGTTTTTGATATTTTGATCCTTCGAGCGCGTTCGTGGGATATACGAAGGGGCTCCTACCCAAGGTAACAGGTTTGTTTAAAGCAAATTGTATTAACTTAATAATAAAAACAAAATTAGTCGCCTTCAAAGTACTCTACATTTGAAGCAACACGCACCTATGCAATATGTGTTTCGATTGGTCAAAACATCTCTGGAACTCCTCGATTGAGGTCTCCTTTAGTGGTGTCTGCGAAGTTGCTTTCACCTCCTCCACACCTTCAAATCTCTTTCCTTTGAGGTCTTTTTCAATCTCAGGAACAGAAAGAAGTCAGAGGGAGCCAGGTCGGGTGAGTACGGTGCGTAGGGAACGACAGCCATCTTTGAAAAGCCAAATATCGATGAACACTCAGAGCTGTGTGGGGCACTCTTAGAACAAACTTTGCTGCAACGAATCTCATCTCCAAATCGTTTCTCAAAATCCGTTGACAGGCACTCCTGAAGGCACATGTGGTTTCTAAAGGTTTCGCAATAGTGATTCTGTGGTAGTCATTAAATTTTTTCCTGATTTTTTCAACTTTTTCCTGGATGTAGCTCGTTGAATGACGTCCAGCTCGAGGTTCTTCTTTCACACTCATTTGACCTCTATTGAAGCAACTATACCACACATAAGCCCGTGTGCAACTCATCGTATGCACCCATAAGGATGATGCAAGGCTTCTCTAAGCATTCCATAAGCCTGAACTGCAGTTTTCTTCAATAGGAAGAAAACCTCAAACACACTCATTGTTCTTTTTGCACGATTTAGCAGAGGTTAAAAAGCAAGGCTTAAAAAAACACTCCACCAGTACTAGTGCATTCCCAGCTACGGGGCTGGATGTAATGACTCGCAGGAACCTATACTAAAGTTCGTGATGTATAAGCTGAAAAGGCAATATACCACGCGATAGAAAATCACTAGGATTCTCATCACCTGCGATAGTCTAAAGCTGACTGGAGTCAAGTTCTATTGACACTGAGCAACGCGGCTACTTACAAAGATAGACCATCGGATGGAGCAACGAATTTGTCCATGTTGTTATCCTAACGTTAACGTTATTTATATAAAGATGCCAATTTTACGTATTGTAAAATTATAACGTATTGTGGACGCACTTATGTGTGTCTGTGTGTATGTATGACTGTCTGTCAGTCAGTCTGTATTCCTCCACGATAGCCCCCAAACGCTTTGTCTGATTGAGCTGAAATTTGGTATGCAAGCATCATTTGGTCATGGCAAGAGTTGAAAAGAGTTATGGTTGAAATTAGTCCACCAGAAGGGTCTCTAGTCATACTTCCATCTCGAAATATTGAACTTAGAAACTCGGTACACAGGTTACTTGTTGGTCCGAAATCACATTGTTAAATTTTGCGTAATATTAAACTCATAATATTTTAAGTAGTAGTCGTAGATATATTAGATATACATAATCGTCATATTTATAATCGTAAATATTTAAAGTTATAATATTTAAAGTCTGCCATACATTAATTATTTAGTAAAGCCCCTAAAATCGACAACGCTTACGATGCGTGGTTAGCTCGAAATCCTAATTCGAAGGCTCACGGAGACCCGCGTTTGCAATTTGATTTTTAAATTGAATGAGATGACGCGCGTTCGAAATTCAAATTTTCATTGCTTTGCGTCGCATATTAACAGGAATGTTCGCCAACTGCTTATCGATTTTATTTGTGAAATAAATATTCAGATGAAATAAGTCCCTGGTTTCTTGCCGGGAAAGAGTTGGTATGACACAACCGATTTTTTTAGTTTGTATACAGACTTCATACGAAATAATTACCCACTTAAACGCACTAATAGATGGCATTTAATCCTCCATATTATTTCTGTGATGTAATCAGCCAATATAAAAATGCATTAAATGACTCTAATAATCGAATGTTAATTTTGTTATCATTGGTTAAATTATTAAGTTTTTATAATCAAAGAGTCCTTTATAAAAAAACATTAATTATCATGTTATTATCATCTTATTATAGATCGCCAAATAAATTACTATTAGTTAGGACGCCAATGCTATCGGCTCCACATGCATTTCACAGGTGCAGTAAGGTTGCCAAAATATACTATGGAGTTGAGGAATCTTATTCATATATAATCAATAAATATACGTAAGAACTGGTCCGTTCTCACTAAAACGGAATAACATTTTAAAAGTTTCAAAACTGTAAGAATGGTGGTTTACACCGGTAGTTGACTTAAGCTTCAAGCTTACATGATACATAGATGTTTAGTTATTTAGATAGAAGCCAAAATTGTTAGATCTTATGTCTAAATAATTAATTGTTAACTTGATTATTACTATTGTTTTTTTTAGATATAGTTTTATCGTGATAACTTGACGTTGATTACTTTGTTTTTGATTATTTCTATAGTTGATTTCACATTTTCTGATTTATTTTATTTTGAATATTTTGGTTTTTGACTGATTTTATTATGATTATTTTATTTTAATCTCAATAAATAGTGGTGCTCTGTACTAATAACAAGTGTGTCTTGAAAACTAGGATACGAGATTTGTTTGTGAAAACTAGGATAGGAGAGATGTTAGATCTTATGTTTAAATAATTACTTGTTAACTTGATTATTACTATTGTTTTTTTAAATATATTTTTTATCGTGATAATTTGGACGTTGATTACTTTGATTTTTGATTATTTTTATTGTTGATTTTACATTTTCTAATTTATTTGATTTTGAATATTTTGGTTTTTGATTGATTTCATTTTGATTATTTTATTTTAATCTTAATAAATAGTGGTGTTCTGTACTAATGATAAGTGTGTCTTAAAAACTAGTATAGGAGATTTCTTACCCTAAATTGTAGCCTTTGTCGTTTTATGACTATTTTCTAGTATTTGTATATTTTCAGTTTCATTATTTGATTTTTTGTTTTTGTATATATTATTTTTATGTATTATTTTAGAGTTCAAATTAATATTATTTATTATTATTTTATTATATAATGGAGAAAGCGTCATAAGATGTCATATACAAATATCAGAAAATATCATATAAACGCCTTAAAATAAAAACCGTCACTTAATTTTAAGTAGGTAGGGAGTTATGTGTACATTATGATAGTTCGTAAGTGCATGAAAATATATCTACTATTAAGTAACTCCGTCTTGATTTATCTCCCACCTACATCATACTAATTCAACTAAACTTCTTCAATTGATCGTTGATATGATTGCACAAGTGACTGTACTTGCGTGCAACCGGAAGAGCTTAGCGCCTTTTATAAGAGAATTTATTAGAGATGATAGTCTATTAAAGGGCCGCCCCATATACTGCTGATAGATAAAGGTGCTTTCATGCTCTGAGACCATATCTTATGCGCGGTCGTTTGTCAAGCCTACGCGTGCGGGTCACGGTACAGTCGACGAGAGAACTTCGTTTCAACAAGTAAATATATTAATAAGAATAAAAATACAGAAAGTGAACTATTGTATTTATAAGTATTTTTACTAAGGCTTTTTATGAAATATTTGCAGTTTTTGTATTTATCCATATAGATACACATGTATATTTCCGTAATGTAATCAATCAGACCTTTCATTTGACACCGAACACGATATATTTATGTTAATTTATTGACATATGGATATTTGGACATTTAGATAACTAATTACTTTGTATTTGGACAGTTAATGTATTCTATGACACTCGGGGTGACATCACGATTCTAACTATACCACCCTTTTTAAATCAGTTCAATCGTTTAGAAGTTATGATGGAATAAAGAAACGGAAAACATATATAGATGAACCCTGAATACATTACACTCCTTTTTTGTTGTGCATTCGTGTAAAAAGTGTACTCGTTGTATTGACAACCTTTTCAGCGACCAACACATTCGCGCGTTCCAATACTACGTATCCTTTATAAAAACCGAAATACAAAGTCAACAATACGGAAAAACTTGTCCCAAGAGGATATACGCTGAGACAAGTCGTAAAGTGCAGAAAGTGAACTATTGTATTTATAGTTATTTTTATTACGGTTTTTTATGAAATATTTGTAGTTTTTTTATTTATCCATAGAGATACACATGTATATTTCCGGAATGTACTCAATCAGACCGTTTATTTGACACTGAAAACGATATATTTATGTTAATTCATTGTCATCTGGATATTTGGACATTTAGACAACTACTTACTTGGTATTATATATGGTTAAGGTACCCTATGACACTCGGCATGACATAGCGATTCTAACAATACCGCACAATTCTAAATAGGTTCAAGCGTTTCGATGTTATGATGGAATGAAGAAACGGAAAATACATTACATCCTTTATTGTCGGGCAGTCGTGTAAAAAGACGCACTACCACACGATCTGTCATTTTCTGCGTACTGAACGCGCTTCAGTGACTTCAGTTCAAAGATGTCTCGCTCAAAGCTTCCTCAAAGCTGCTCCACAGATTTTTAAACATCATGGACCCTAAAATGCGACCTCACAGGAAAAAGTCTATCAATTTAGTTATAGTCTATCCGAAAATGTTATTTCTACGGCACACTTAACATTGATATTACCCCAAGAGGCTACACGACCGGAGGTCAAATCACTTTTCACCTTCCGCCCGTTTGATCACGCACTAAAGAGACGTATTACACAACACCACACACATTTTTTGACGGCAAATTTAGTTGAAAATCTCAAATCTATTCAAATATAAAAATGATTTTTTTAAAATCAAAAGCATAACGTAACCCTTGATAATATTGGTATATTCAGAATTCTTATAACATTTTAGTTTTTGTGGAAATTATGGAACTGTACGGGATATCTTTACTGCAGATTTAGGTAAATTTTCAAAATGAAACAACTAATCTATAAATACTACTGACTCTGACAAAAGTGACAGTGGTCATCTGAAAACTATTCAGTACCTATTGCTATTACTATTGATTACTATATAATCAATGCTCTTACGTAAAAACAAGAGAAGTAGTCTGGCAGTAAAGAAAATTATTATAAAAATTAAAAAAAATAAAAACACGACTGCCGTTACAAATAATTAATTAGTGTATTTATAATTATTAGATATAATTTGTTCGCGCGGAAGCACTTTTTTAGATAATAAAGTACTTTAGTGAATCGTTGAAACAAAATTCAATTTACTGACGCGTGTTATCTTTATAAACATCCAGTGCTTAAAGACGATTGCGCATTCTGTAAATTGCCCTTTAGCGCGGCCTCTCATAAAGGTTTCTTAATCTCATAAAACCTCTCATAAAGAGTAAGGGAAAATTGTTTCGCTGAACGAGTGTTTCGCTTAAAGAGTAAGAATCTGGAACGAATTATGCTTGTTATGAGAGGCTTCACTGTATAAAAGTTCACATTTTGTACCGGGCGGTCGTGGTTTTATTTTTTTGAATTATTGTTCTTGTCAACGTAACTGTACTGGAGTCGTAGAAATTGGCAAACTAATTTGCCGCTTGCATGTTTGTGAGCGACCATATGATTTCTAATGGATTGGGGCAGGTGGCATAAGTTACGTAGGCGGTGAGCAGCGGCATTCATCACGTCCTATGTAATTATAGGGCTGGACAGAAGTTCTTGTATCATAATTCACAGGGCATGTTCGCATCACAGCGGATAGCCAACTCAAATGTGTTCGATGATTTCGCGCGGACTTGTATATGCTGAGAAGTCATGTCGTCCCTGTCATCTATCTTCCCTCGCAAGGACAAGCACAAGTTATGTTTACTCCACTAAGAATACATAGTTCAATGCGTTTATTTTTAACACACTTTTATTAGCTTAACCTGTATGTATATATCAATTAACGAAATCTTGCAAGTCAAATTTCAACTCATTCAGTCGTAATAACATGAAACTTGGCAATTGGTTTAATGTAAATAACCTACTATTAAATAAATAAAAAACAAAGTGATTAAATTTTCTACACCTAATGTTAAACAGGTACAAACTAATGTAGAAATTAATGGAACTAGACTGGAGCTTGTTGCTTCAACTGTGTTTCTAGGGATAACAATTGACTCCAAATTACAATGGGGCCCACAAATTGAGAAAATGTCAGAAAAACTTAGCTCTGCGGCATACGCAGTTAAAACAATAAGGCAGTTGACTGATGTAGATACAGCAAGAATAGTATACTTTAGTTACTTTCATAGCATTATGTCCTATGGGATTCTTCTCTGGGGAAGCTGTGCGGACATCAATAACATCTTTATACTACAGAAACGTGCTGTAAGAGCTATATATAAACTTGGTCCTCGGGTTTTACTCAGAGAAAAATTCAAAGAGATAAATATTCTTACTGTTGCATCACAATATATATACGAAAATCTGTTGTATGTCCACAAGAATATTGACAAGTTTAAAAAAAAAGCGACACTCTTAATGTTAATACTAGACATAAGCATAACCTTGTTGTACGTGCCACTCGTCTCCACAAAATAAGCAATTCTTTTTTGGGACAATGTACACGCTTTTATAACAAACTTCCTCCTACTCTTAGAGAACTATCTGTAAATAAGTTTAAAGCTACCAACAAAGCAAAATTGTATAAAAAAGCATACTATACAATATCTGATTATGTAAATGACAAAACGGCTTGGGGGTAAGGCTTGGACGCATCATAAGAACATAAATTAAAAATAATATTTAATTGTGTCTATATGAATAAAGAACATTTTGATTTTATTTGATTTTGATTTTGTGTGTGTATTTCTGATGACAATACAATAATATGGTATCGAGCTGATCTGATGATAAAGGCGGAAGGTTGGGAACTCACAGGAACTGCATAGCGAATCAAAGTATCCAAGCCGTGTTTGGGCTTGTTGGAATCAACTTAAAATGTACTCTGATCATGAATGATTTCCAAGATCTGATGATGGAGCTGGAAGGTTAACACTGGAATGATATAACGGAACAACGTATCTTACCCGTGTTTAGGCTTGTTAAAATAGGCTTGAGAAGTACTTTGGTCATGAATGGTTTCCACGGTCTGATAACGGAGCCAAAAAGTAGGCACTGGAACTCAATAACATAACAATGAATAAATAAGGCGACATGAGACTTCAGAAAAATATCCGAAATGGGCGTACACGCGAAAAAATAAGCGGGATAAATTTTGAAGGGTCTGGCCAATAAAAATCCAGCGTTGACGAAGCGCCAAACTCAGAATCTACGTCCGCTCGCGCGGGCTACGAAGCGCATACTAAATTCTCTATCGCAGCACTAGCACAGAATAACTATCTTTACGCAGTTGTGGTATAAGGGTGTTAATGGCAAAGCATATTTAGCGTGCATGGCTATTATAACAGCATATTATAACAGTGATGGCTAAGTGCTGTCCTAGAGAATTAACCAGTCAATATAATGAAATTATAATACAACACACTCACCGCTTACATTGTAGGAGTAACGCGCCTGAAAGTTTTCGAAGTCAGTTTAAAGCCATAATGTCCAAGGCAATGAGCAACTTTTTAGAGTCCAAATTTTAAATTAGTTCCTTATCGAGGGATTCACATAGAAACTTTTTAAAATTATGAGCCGGCGAAATGCAGGTGGCGCTAACAGCATTGATGGCGAAACTGCAATTTATTAGGCCATCATATTTATTAGGCTAAACATAAATAACATTGATAATGGGCTCGATTGCGTTTCTTCGTGAACTAAAATCGGAAATAAGTCCGTGTGAACGAGACTGGGCAATACGCTAGAGCGGAATGTGAGATGACCGGTCGTGACTTTTTCGCATTTAAAACTGGCCGCCAAGGTCAAAGCATCTGAATCTTACACCGCACAAAATATGCTCGAATTTGTTCGGACGAGTATAATATGTTCTACAGGTAGTATTTATCGACGATCGTTCGTTTCATATTCCGCTCTAACGTATTGCTCTGTCTCGTTCGCTTGGACTAATTTTAGTTTTAGTTCACAAAGAAACGCAATCGGGCCCAATGAATATTTTATATATATATATATATATATATATATGTATATATATATATATATATATATATATATATATATATATATATATATATATATATATATATATATATATATATATATATATATATATATATATATATATATATATATATATATATATATATATATATATATATATATATATATATATATATATATATATATATATATATATATATATATATATATATATATATATATATATATATATATATATATATATATATATATATATATATATATATATATATATATATATATATATATATATATATATATATATATATATATATATATATATATATATATATATATATATATATATATATATATATATATAAATATATATATATATATATAAGACTGATTGATTATAAAAACCCAATATCTAAATCAATGATAAGAATAGGGGGAAGTCCCCTAACGCCGGACGGCACATAGCGTCGGACACTAATAGTATCTCGACAAGTCGCAGCGCGATCGATACAAAGAAGTAGGAAATGGAAAAGCGTATGCTTTCCCGCTCCTTTTTCACCCGTCTTTGTATCGATCGCGCCGCGACTTATGGAGATACTATTAGTGACCGACGCTAGGTGCCGTCCGGCATTAGGAGACTTGCCCCTAATCTCATTCAATTATTAGTGTCATCTATCGCATTTATATATAGACTGTCTAGGCTGACTATATCACGATATTCTCCATATTGAACATAATAAGAGAAGATTAATCAATCTTTGGAACTACGTGTGTCATCTACACGTTGCATTTCGTAGTAAAATCCTAGTTGCTAAATCGTAGTACGACGTTGAGCAATCTAATGCGCTAAATAATCAATATCGATAGATTGAGAAATCGAGTCGTTCAACTTTTGAAGACGCGATCGATCATGAAATTATTGAAAGGGGCTCATGCCCTCACGTACTCGTATTATCTGAGGCTGAAGATTGCTAGATTCGAAGATTATCACAATGAAGTAAGATCCTTAGCCGGAGAAGAACGTCTCCCTGCGGGACGCCAAGAAAAAAGGATGAGGAAAGGTCAACCAATTAAATATGTGTTCGCTTTTCAATAAATCGCCTATGCTACCGCCATCTGTCTTCGACGTCCGCAAATTAATGTCCGTCTGCCCATTGCGGAATGCCGACATTTCACCTTTGTCACGTCTGATCACCCATTTCGGAATTGTTATATTTAAAATAAATAAAAATAAAATAATATTTTATAATATTACAAAGTAAATCACACATTGAACGGTAGTGGGTAAGGTAGTATCATACTGTGGCGTGCCCAGGGTTGGTGAATGGGGCAAGCCCGACATTGCCTTTTTGTGTTTTTTACGCTTTTTATAGTTTAAAAATGTACCTCTTTACTCTTCAATCTTTAGTTTAAAATTTACTGCTTGTGTCTTAGATTCAATAAAGCAAACTGAAGGCATGCTACTACTATAAAGAATTTAACATATATTATCAGCTTTAAGAAATGCCCTTTTATTTGCTTGAGCGTGTGAAATCAAGTTAGGACAAAACTCACCACAAAGTACAAATTTCTGCATTGTTTATCAGGCAATAGAAACCACAAATCAATTGAAATTATACGATAAAAAATCTGATCTGTCACTTGCTCAAAACAAACGGAACTAAATACGGAACACGCTCGTATTCTACTTCATGCTAACGCAGGCCTGGCTTATTCATCAGTACAAAAGTCGTATAGATCCATATTTTGTTTTGCGTAATTTACCACAGGTTAGAATGAAAGGACCACTGATTTTGAAAGCCCCGTTGCAATTCCATGTGTGCGAGCGAGATGACCTGCTGAACTCAACTCGGTAAGATTGAAGCGAATTGTTGCACTGTCAATAACCTGTTTTGTCGCGTGGAGCGCTCTGTGCCCGCTAGATAGCAATAGGCGCTCGCAAATTCATTAATTTTAGCGATCTCTTTAAGAAAAAGGCAAGCCGGGCTTTTTGGCTTGTATGAAGGAACCGCCACTGGTATCATATTCGTCATTGTCATTAGTCTTGGCGATTACGATAACCTTGTACTAATATTTTCCAGTAGTTGAATGTTTGAAGAATGAGTATTTAATTTCTATTTCGAACAATTCTAACATTCTTTATTTTAATCTTTATTCTTTACATCCTACTATATATACTATTATAAACGCGAGAGTTTGTAAGAATGTATGTATGGATGTTTGTTACTCTTTCACGCAAAAACTACTGAATGGATTTTGATGAAACTTTACAATAATATAACTTACACATCAGAATGACACATAGGCTATAATTTATAAACATATATAGTTTTCTATCATCATTATCACAATTTTCCATCACCACGCGGGTGAAACCGCGGGGCGCAGCTAGTATATATATATATAAAGGAAATGAAAATTTCATTGGTAACAGCATGTTAGGTTAAACGGTCGAACCAATTTGGATAGTTTTTTTTTTAATGTTCGTAATAGTCCAGATAAGGTCCTAACAGAAAGGAAAATTGGGAAAATTGCCTGGAAAAATGGAAAATTCGAAAAAAACTAGAATTATTTTTATTCTACTCACGATTCGAACGATGGATTGCCGTAATTCTTTTTTTGATCAGGAACAACATATTAGGTTGATTCCTTTTTTGTTTTGACCGTTATGCTCTCGGGATTGAAATATTATAATTAAATGTATTCAATTGACAAATAATCTGAAAGATCGTGAGTAAAATTCGTAAAAACGCATTTTAGCTAACCCTGGGTGCAGCAGACATGTCATGGTGAAATTAGAACAGGCTATCATAATTGAACGTGTGTACAAAATTATGTGTGTGTGCTGTTGACGCTGGAAAAGTAGCCTCGTCGGGAGCCGATCCTGGTTATAGAATCAAGTCATGCTCACCATAAAAATGAATTGTCATTTAGAATTGAATTAACATATAGAATTTCAACTTCATAGTATAAGAGGAAGTGGTTCTAATTCAGCTTGCAAGATGTGACCTAAACAAACTAACAAACATTGCAAGGTAAAGCAAACAGCCCGTTACGAAAGGCTTTATTTTCTAGTCAATCTATAAAATCTGAAGGAGAGTCCGCTAACTGAGCAGAATTGCCGCACGCTTCCTTACAAAGATAAAGGCATTCCTTATATCGGCATTGAAAGAATGCCGCCTTCCAGGACAGAACTGTTATTCTAAAATAATTTCACATTGATGCGACCGAGCATATCTTAAATAACAAAACACGGCAAAATATTTAGGATAGCGATGGTCCAACCCAAGAATTTTCTGTTTATATGTGGATAGAAAATGCACTTATGGTTGCAGAGTTAGCATAAAAATGCAGACATGTTCTCTTTCAACCCTTTGGGTACATTTGACGGCTGATACTCGTCATGCGCATGTTTTGGTGTAGCAACAATTGACGAGTCTGACTCGTCATTTCATTTAAGCTTTTGAAAGCCAGCCTTCGCGGGCAAAAACGGCGCCGCACTTTTTGGGCGATTTTCTATGTAAATACTAACAATATATATTTTTAATGAATTATCTCTTGTTACCTAATAATTATCTTGTTAGTAATGTATATTATATCTTTATATACTATATATATGGAGGCACTCCGAAACGGCTACGCTTGGATCTGTTAACCACCGCAACCACCGATTGGCATATTTGACCTCCCAGAGGAGCAAGCTTTATTTATTTTATTTTATTTAAGAATTAATTACTATAGAACATTGATTAGCTTACACAAATAACAGGAACCGAATGGTAAAACCTTAACCTTTTGCCTATTTGTTTCTGTCACCCAACTGGGACTAGCCCGTTCTAGGGTTGCCCCCCCCCCCCCCCGTTACAAGCTTGCCTTGTAGTTGGGGAGGTAGTGAAAATTTTCAGGATTTTTTTCCAGTTTGTGAAAGTTTCTAAATCTGGTCTAATAAAGATGCTAATCAATAAATTCTGAATCTGGCAAGGATTATGCGGTGGGTTGGTGGGCGGGGGGGGGGGGGGGGGGGAGAGGAGGGGTGCAATCGAATTGTACCTATTTTGTCAGTTATAAATCTTTTATATTTACTAGAAGAGTCGATCATTAAATAATTCAGTACCCAGCGGGTTGATGCCCCAGTCTACAAGAATTTACGCTTAACGCTTTTTTGATGAGGTGTATTTTTTTAAAGCAGTGTTTTTTAACATTTTGTAAATCGCGACCCCATTTTTGGTAAAAAAAAACACGCGACCCCCTTAGACTGCAACTTAGTTCTCTCAATCCTCCTTAGTCTCATTCATAGCTGTAATTATAAGCATCCAAAATATAAAGTTTTTTTTAAAAACAATGCCGAAACTGTTTTTCACTTTCGAGGCTGGACCTAACTGTTTCCATTTGATATCAAAATAAAGTATTGTAAAAGCAATAGCAAAACAATAAATATGGCTCTCTTCCGCATTTGTAAATGTTTGCATATTATATAAATAATTGTAATATTTTAGTTTTTCTTTTTAGATAGCCTGCGACCCCCCCCCCCCTCCCCCCCCCCCCCCCCCCCCCCCCCCGAGGGTCTCTTCGGGACCCCCTAGGCTGGGGGATCGCGACTCACTGGTTAAAAATTACTGTTTTAAAATAAACATACAACCGGTAAACAATACATTGTATGCGATAATTAACAATATGAGTAATATTAAGGATTTTTAAAACCTTTTAGTGTTTGAATAAAAAAAATGGGCCTCAATCTCAGCACTTTTTACACGACTGAAAAGGAGTGTAATGTATTCAGGCTTCATCTATGTATGTTTTCCGTTTCTTTATTCCATCATAACTTCTTAACGCTTGAATCGATTTAGGTGTGGTATTGTTAAAATCGCTATGTCATGCCGAGTGTCATAGGGTACATAAACTGTACAAATGTAAAAAATACTTGTCTAAATGTCCAAATGTCAATAAATTAAAATAATATATCATGTTTAGTTTCAAATGAAAGGTCGGGTTGAGCAAATTCCGAAAATATACATATATGGATAAATACATAAGCCACATACATTTATTAAAAAAGCTGTACTAAAAATAATTATAAATACAATAGTTCACTTTTTTTAACGACAGTCGTGTGTTTTATTATTTTTTATATATTTAATTGTTCTTAGAATATGCATGATTTCGTGCATTAATATATGAACAACAAATTAAATATTACTAAAAATAATCAGCACTAAACTGAACTCACATCTTCTACTTTAGTATACGCTGGACATTTTTATCTAAAAACTCTTTCATTTTTCTAATTTGTATTTCTATTTTCTGGGATTTATAATATTATAAAAACAAAAACAGTCAACACTTCTATTTTATAATATTTAAATATTATTTATTTTGAACGTTTCTTGAAGAAAAAAATATATTATATATGCGGTCATATATATGATATATGCGGAAGTATTGAAAAAATACCAGCGCATACTAAAGAAAAAGATATAAAATCAATTTCGTGCTAAATATTTTTTGTGATATCTATTTACTTATCCATATAATTCGTGCACGAAATCAACTCCAAGCGAATTCGAAGATAATAGTCAAAATTTTAACAAAAAAAAACCGACTTCAATTTTTTTATAAGTGCATCAGCCATGTCATGGTAAAACTTAGAACAAGCTATCATAATTGAATACGTATACAAAATTTCGTGGCTGTGCTGTTGACCGTTGAGGAGTCCCCTCGACGGGAGCCAGCCTTGGGTGTAGCAGTCATGTTATCATCGGGATCCAACCCGGGGTATAGTATAAGGTCGTGCTTACCATAAAAAAATGCATTGTCATCGGAACTGAACCAACATGTAAATTTTCATAATATTTGGGGAGTTCCCCCAATTCTTCATTGACCATATCAGAAAAATGGGACAAATCTGGAAGTATGTCCTTTCAAATAAAATAATAATTTTCCAAATCGGTTCTTAAATGACGGAGTTCTGAGATAGCAAACATTTTAAAAAAAAGATAACCGAATTGATAACCTCCTCCTATTTTGAAGTCGGTTAAAAAAGAGCTAAGTTTGAGGCCCATTTACTTGTTCAAACATTCTTAACAAAAAGGTAAAATAAACTAAATATGACTCATATTTCCAATTACCGGATACAATGTTATTTTTTCTCTTGTATGCTAACTTTTTTCTTTTTTTTTTACATCTCGTTAAAAAACTGTTTATCGTATTTTATTGAAGACTGGGCCCTTACAACTTGAAACTTATCTCATTTATCTAAACTCCACAAGTTATATGAGGTCCTCACGTTGCTCCATCAAAGACTAATCTTAAGTTACTTTTTATGCTACACATATGTAAATAGCACTTGGTACTCCCAAGTTTTGATTTTCATTTTTGACCGGAAGTTTTTGATTGCAGTACTCTCGGAGTGGCGCACGTCGCTGGGATGTGTCTTCCGGAACGAAGTTGCTCCGTCAATGAAGACAATGGAATATCCTTGGCGCACACCATCACACACGAACTTGGACACAAGTAAGTATCGATGTTCCAGTAATATAAGAAATCGCGAAAGTTAGGTTATTTTTTAAATTGATTTTATTCATTCGCAATAATATATAGCATCACAGCTTACAACTAATTCGTTGCCTAAAAACAAATTATACTATACTACCTTGATCAAAGTAACGATAATTTTATATTTTCTCAATAAGTGGAGGATTCTCCCTCCTAGACTATGATACACTTGTGCCAGCGTCTTTTTCCCAGTCTTAAACGTCTGATTGAGTAGATTCCGAAAATATTTAGATAAATTTGGATAAATACATAAGCCATATTTTGTAAAAATTTTAGTGCTTGAGCACCGTGGGCAAACGACTGCTTGCTGCGGTGGCGGTCGGCGTGAGGCTTTATAAAGCGTCACGAGTGGTATGCAATCGTCACGAGATACTTGCCCCGGGGCGCGTAGCTCTGCGACGTCACACTCAGAAAGCCGGGCCAACCAGGCCCCGCTAAATGGCAGTTGCCCAGCGGAAGATGGATAAAAAGGCCCGCCGACTGATGCACTGAAAGCTTTTAGAGATAATTTTGTTTCATGTAATATTGTTTCAACGAAGAACTTTTTTCTCTAAAAAACGTGATTGTAATTGCGAACCAATTGCTTCTAATAAGTATAAATACAATAGTTCACTTATTGTAACGGCAGTCGTGTTTTGTATTTTTTTAAATTATTGTTCTTGTTATGATTCTCGAAAAGTTGAGATGACAAGTGGCAATTATGATGTTATTTTTGTTGACAATTATGATGTTATCAACGACAAGCAAGCCAAGGCTGGCCGTGCGTTGGCGCCGCTATTATCGCATCGCGAGCGAACCTTGACTTTGCAGCATTATCTACCGTAGGCGGTTCTAATCTGTTCTCGTCGCGCGGGCGCCACTCACTGGTCAACTCCTTAAGGCGCATACAGTTGTAAATGAATTTTGCACATTTACTTTTGATTTAGCCGACTCGAAATGGACGAAAAACAGTGGCCGCCTCTTTGCAAACTAGGGCACCTGCCCCGGGCGGCAATTTAAGGGGAGCCAAAATATTTTTTTTTTGGTCGTAAACACTTATTTATCCATATATTCAGAATACAAAATACAAAAAAATCCTTATCCTAATACTAAAACATTTTTCAATAAGTGTATATATTCTAATCCTAACTTGGAAAGGAGATTCGTCTCTTTGATATATAATGGTGTATCACCTCACTAGGAATTGACCTGTGTTGAGGTGGTAGACGTACATGTATATATATATATATATATATATATATATATATATATATATATATATATATATATATATATATATATATATATATATATATATATATATATATATATATATATATATATATATATATATATATATATATATATATATATATATATATATATATATATATATATATTTATATATATATATATATATATATATATATATATATATATATATAAATATATATATATATATATATATATATATATATATATATATATATATATATATATATATATATATATATATATATATATATATATATATATATATATATATATATATATATATATATATATATATATATATATATATATTGTGACCGACACGATTTCTCGGTACTTAGGATACCTAGAAATCGATGTGGTCGCTTGTTTGTAGAAACTAAAATTATAAAGAAAACATTAAATCACTTGAACGATGACATTTAATTAGTAAAAGGCAGATAACAATAAGAAAATATGAATTTTAAAGAACTCTAGAAGTGAAATCTATATTTACAACTATAATATTTGATTAAAAACTTTGAAAACAATTAAAAACTTTGGAAATTAATATTTAATACATTTCAAAAACTCTGGAATCTAGCTCAGAACAATGGGACTTTTCTCAGAGGCCGGCTGATCATGAAGGGTCAACAGTCAGACGAGTGGTAGGTAGAAAACAGCAGTAGGGTAAGTACGATAAAATTTCAGTGATAGAATGTTCTGGAAAGCGGATTCAAACTTCCCGCCTTCAGCTCTAGGTCGCGGCGACGTCACGTGGTTACGTGGCGGTGACTGGTACGATTTACGCCGTTATCGTATCGTACGGTACGGCGGCGCTGGCGATCGACCAACCCGGCTCGGGCTGATCTTCAGGAAAGCTGGAATGGGCGTATTCTTGATTTCTGGAGTTCTTCAGCTGTACCCTTGTACCCCGACCGGCTGGAACGGTTGAATTCGGAAGTACTCTTCAAAACGGCTGGAACGATTGAAGTAGGCAAGGCTCCCAGAAGTTTGCCCCGTGGAAATTCTCCCCGTGGAAGTTCCTGAAATTATCCTCCACTTAGACTAGGGATTCAGGTGTTGGGGTAGGAGCGAATAAGGGAAGCAGAGACGGCACCCTGCGTTCCGAGGAAATCGAATCTCGCTCCCCCAACTCAGCCAGATAAACCCTTCAAGAAGCAATACCAAGATATAATTATCGAACGTACTCACCGAGAAATATAATGTCTAACACAACAGAGAATGAAGACCAACTCGGAACTTCCACTAACTAGCGCCACGGCTCCGATTTAAAATGCCCGGAAAACGAGTTTTTGGCGCTTCATATAGGCTCATATCAAATGTTCCAGAATTTTCTAGTTCATACTGGAACAATCGATCATATCCGGTTCACCGTTTGCTGAGTATAAATTGTGTAGCTAATTTCTAAATTTTATTAATTTAATAAAGAAGTCAAAACCGAGATTAATTTTATTATAAAAACCTTTTTGAATTTATTTATCCCAAAATTCAATACAAGGACAGGACCACCTTGACTCT